>LR753443.1:510818-515115 GCA_902729485.2 Mus minutoides | reverse complement strand
GTGTGTGTGTGTGTGTGTGTGTGTGTGTGTGTGTGTGTGTGTTTCTTTATAATACTGTTCTGTGAAATGTTTTTTTGCCGTAGCCTCAGCTTTGGCCCCAATCTATCAGTATCAGAGTATGCATGCAACAAACCATCCCTGTCTTATTGAGATTGTTTTTTGTGTGGTTTGTGGGGCGACTCATGGACCCTAACAGACCCAAGGAAAGCCTGTATGGAAGCAGTGGAAAAATGACTCAGAGTCAATGATGAATGCTCCAGAGAGCTATCTGCAGACCAAAGGCCAGACTTTTATTTTGCATAAACTACTTCCTTAGGATTTGCATATCAAGTCAATGATTTACCCCAGGTTCTCTTTTGATTATCACAGGAATGAACATTTCATGACCTTAGTTGCTTGACTCTAAAGATAGAGCCACATGGCTGAAGCTGTCAATTTCTGCCTCTGGACATGGCCCTGATGGCCTATTACATTAACACCAGTTTTCTGTTTTCCAACTCCTTCACTGCCTAAGTTTGGCTGTCCTGGAACTTAGGCTGTAGAGAGAGACCTTGAACTCTTATATCTTCATGGCTCTGTCTCCTGAATGCTGGAATGAAAGGCATGTACCACCTAAGTAAGCTTTACTCACCTAGCCAGGTTGGCCTTGAATTAAGAAATCTACTTGCTTTTTTTCTCCTGGGATTAAAGGTGTGTACCAGAATGCCTGTGTTAAGCTTTTCATGGAGAATATACGTCAATGTTGGGGTCTAGGAATTACCACTCAAACTATACAAACAATAATAGTTTATTGAATACACACCTTAATACTGATCATTTAGAACCACAAAAGGACTCAGAAGCCTTACTAATATAGTACTCTGCTCTCAGAGTAGGCTTTTTATAGGAAAAAAAAAAAGGTTCAAAAATGTAAAGGCAAAGAGGGGACCAGTTGACTTACTAGGCCAAATATTATCAGCTAACCTTAAGGCTGAATAAGGTAAGGGAGGTGGTGGCTGTGTGGTTGCTGGGTCCATTCTGGCCCTGGTTTGGAGTCTTAGGGCAAACTCAAGTCTGGCTCAAGTTTTGAAAACTGACTCAGTCCCTTCCCTACTGGAGTGACTCAGCAAGACCTACTTGAGCCTGCCTTTGTCTAGCTACTGCTGACTACTGTAGAATAACTTTGTTGGCTCTGTCACTCATACCATACCCTTTGTCACCTTTCCCCAACCTCTATGTCATCTCTCCTCACCAAAAATTGCCACCTCCTTCCTCAACACTATATAAACAAAAGACAGATACAATAAGAGTCCCTGCTTTTACAGACTCCAGGCTCAGGGTGGTTATTCTCTGGACAGCAAAAGATCTTAGGGGAGACACTCTCCATCAGGCTTCAGCCCCAAAGAGACTGCCTGGACCGGGTTCTCACTTCTCAGCCTAGACTTGCTGGCAGAGAGCCAGCAGGTGATGAACAGGGAAATTTCAGAATATTGAGATAACAGCTCATGAATATTATGATAATACTTTCTTGGCTTATAGGTAGCATTCCTCAGTGTCAGCCACAACAACCACAGTGAGCTCATACATAGATGCATGAAGATATTTTGGATATAACAACTAATATTTTTCCTTTGACTTGCTGGGTCCTACATAAAGCTTGGTGGATTTTTTTTTTTTTTAATTAGCAAACCTCATGCAGAATATTCATGCTGAAAAAACCAGTGTATGTGGTAAGGTTGACTTTGTTCCTTAGAACAAGTTGTCTGATACACTTCTGCGTCAAAAACTGGCAGGCATGTTATAATAACAATATGAAATAGCTGGTTGGCATAGAAAAAAACTGGTTAGTAAAGAGGAAATTTCTGATTTTCTTTGAAGACACAGTTGTGTCATGTGATATGTTTCTGGAAACTGTCTTTATGAGAGGATATTTTGCTGAGAACATACATGTGGTGTTTTTCTGGAAGTCGCATATGATGTTTTGCTAGAGAGGATTCTTGAGAGAACATGTGTTGTTTGGAAAGGATATAAATATAACCCAACAGTGGACAAGGCTGTGTGGTATTGGTACACCTTACCATTCTTTGCTGATCATCATCTATTGTGATTTCGTAGAAAGAAATGCCAACAAAGAAAGTCTGGTGTTATTTGGTGGCTTCTTGCCACTTCCAAGTACTCTGGCTGATTGGCAGAGCCTTGAAGTTTCTTCTGGATTATCTCCTTGTACTAAAGTCAAGTCTAAATTGTTTAAGGAACTCTACATAAAACCAAAGACTCTGAAACTTATAGAGGAGAAAGTGGGGAAAAGCCTTGAAGATATGGGCACTGGGGAAAAATTCCTGAATAGAACAGCAATGGCTTGTGCTGTAAGATCAAGAATTGACAAATGGGACCTCATAAAGTTGCAAAGCTTCTGTAAGGCAAAAGATACTGTCAATAAGACAAAAAGGCCACCAACAGATTGGGAAAGGATCTTTACCAATCGTAAATCAGATAGGGGACTAATATCCAATATATACAAAGAACTCAAGAAGGTGAACACTAAAAATCAAATAACCCCATTAAAAAAATGGGGCATTGAACTAAACAAAGTATTCTCAATTGAGGAATACTGAATGGCTAACAAGCACCTGAAAAAAAAATGTTCAACATCCTTAATCATCAAGGAAATGCAAATCAACACAACACTGAGAATCCACCTCACACCAGTCAGAATGGCTAAAAGCAAAAATTCAGGTGACAGCAGATGCTGGCATGGATGTGGAGAAAGAGGAACACTCCTCCATTGTTGGTGGGACTACAAGCTTGTACAGCCACTCTGGAAATCAGGCTGGCAGTTCCTCAAAAATTGGACATAGTACTACCAGAGGATCCTGCAATACCTCTCCTGGGCATATTTCCAGAAAATGTTCCAACTGGTAATAAGGACCAATGCTCCACTATGTTCATAGCAGCCTTATTTATAATAGCCAGAAGTTGGAAAGAGCCCAGGTGTCCCTCAACAGAGGAATGGATACAGAAATTATGGTACATTTACACAATGGAGTACTACATGGCTATTAAAAACAATGAATTTATGGTATCATCCTGAGTGAGGTAACTCAATCCCAAAAGAACTCATATAACATGTACTCACTGATAAGTGGATATTAGCCCAGAAACCTAGACTACCCAAGATACAATTTACTAAACACATGAAACTCAAGAAGAATGAAGATCAAAGTGTGGAAACTTCACCCATTCTTAGAATTAGGAACAAAGCACACATTGAAGGAGTTACAGAGATCAAGTGTGGAACTGAAACAAAAGGATGGACCAACCAATGACTATTGCAGCCAGGGATCCACCCATAATCAGTCACCAAATGCAGACACTATAGCATATACCAACAAGATATTGCTGAAAGGGCCTCGATATAGCTGTCTCATGTGAGGCTATACCAGTGCCTAGCAAACACAGAAGTGGATGCTCACAGTCAGCTATTAGATGGAACACAGGGTTCCCAAGGGAGGAGCTAGAAAAAGTACCCAAGGAGCTGAAGGGGTCTTCAACCCTATAGGTGGAAGAATAACATGACCTAACTAGTACCCCCTGAGCTCATGTCTCTAGCTGCATATATAGAAGAGGATGGCCTAGTTGGCCATCATTGGGAAGAGAGGCCCCTTGGTCATGCAAACTTTATATGCCCCAGTACAGGAGAATGCCAGGGCCAAGATGTGGGAGTGAATGGGTAGGGGAGCAGGGCGGGGATGGGGGAGGGTTTAGGGGACATTAGGGATAACTTTTGAAATGTAAATGAAGAAAATATCTAATGAAATTTGAAGCAAAAGAAAAGAAAAAAGTTCAAAAGCATAAAAAAAAAAGAAAGTAATGGTGTTTTTGGGTGGATCGAGCTGCCACTTCAGATAGTACATGTTTCACAGAATAATAGTAATAGACCAATGATATGTCTAGCCACAGGAATTTTTTCCTTACAATTACATCAGGTTTGGGTTACATCTTGTGGAATAGGAATTAAATGGAAGCAGAAAGAAGTTGAGTACTCCATTACTTCATTATGTTTGTGACATTATTTCACCAAAGGAAATGTCTTACCCAGTCAGACCTCATTGTAGTTTACTAGGTACACAGTTGAGTAAGTTTGATGATTACATTTCTCTTCCTGTGGTTTACATAGCACTTCTCAACCATATGAGGGCTAGCCATTAGGATCAAGCTTGCAGATCCATATAAACTTATTATCCATATGTCCTGAAATATGGTCTTTTCAACAGTAGGCTCTTATGATCAATTTCTGGAGAATAATTAGTTGTACTGG
>LR753443.1:488318-505818 GCA_902729485.2 Mus minutoides | reverse complement strand
TTCCTCATAGCGTTCCTCATAGTGTTTCTCAGATTCTCTTGATTCTAATACAGATACATGTGCAGGACCTCACTGCAGTGAATACCTGGTTCTATAAAACTTATTATACAATGCACATCTATGCCGTTCATTTAATTTTGAACATTAATTCTTTTGAAAAGTTTGTAGCAGATGTGAGCCAGGGCACATGTTTATCTTGAACTAAACCTGATCCTGTGATCAAAGCCTCAGTATCAATTTCATCGACACCTAAAGAAGATTCTCTTTCTAAACCCTCTCAGAACAGAATCCTGTGGCTTACAAAGAAACTGATTTGCAGCTGCTTCTTAAATTGAAGCTACATGGATTACAAATACTGTAACAAGGTGTGATTCATCTTTATCATGAAATCAGAAAACCCTGATAAATAGATTGAGTAATTGAGAATTAGGTGTATGATTCAAACTTTTCATTTGTAACTAGAAGACTCAGATCATGAATATATGGAACCCTCATTGTAAGGATTAAAAATGGTGGGTTAAAATTTTAAATCTAATTAAAAATGCTAGTGGCCTTTTGGCTTATGACTGATATTCTAGTTAATATATGTGCAACTTTTACAACTACTACTATTACTACTATCACTACTACCACTACTACTACTACTACTACTAGTACTACTACTACTACTACTACTACTACTAGAAACTAAAATGTGCTCAGTAGTGTGTTGTAAGTACTATGAAGGCATTGAGTTCTTTACAGTTCAAAAATATTACTCTAGCATGCACATAAAGTATCTCAGAAGGGGATATTGTTCATTTGTTAATTTGTTTCTATCTTTTTCACCAACTTCAGAAGATGGGAAAGAAGAAGGACCAGGATTCCTTGTTGTGAACCAAAAATGCCTCTTACTGTTCAAAACTCATCCTAATGCAATGTATTCATTAAATGTACATGATCATGCCTAATCAATTGCATGAAATGCATGTACCTTTTCAATTTTTTACAGCACTGCTTACTGCCGAATGGATCCTGTGAAGTAAACTCTATAAAATGCAAAAGAGTGAATAGAGCAACAAACATTTTTCAAGCCAGGTTATGTGAAAAATGAGACATTTGGCACTTTACTTTTCTGTGTACAGAGGGGATTAGATTTCTAAAGCATCAAGTGCATGATTTCCTGAGAATAATCTGCTCAAACATAACTTGAAAGTTACAGAATAATTTTCTCCTTGAGTCTCTGATAAAATTAAGTCTCCATATGACATCAAGCTGCATGATAATATAAACAATGCCAAGCTCCAAACAAAAGGGCTACCCTTATTATATTTCCACATCTGAATGGGAAATAAAGAAGTCAGGGAAGAAGGAAGAGATAAAGGAAGTGTAAAGGCAGAGAGAAAGAGAGATAAGGAGAGAGGTCGAGACAGACAGAGAGACAGAGAGAGACAGATACATACATACATACATACATACATACATACATACATACATGCATACATACAGAGAGAAAGAGAGAGAGAGAGGAAGAGAAAGATTGAAGAGCATTCTGAACATCCCCAAGTTATTTTTTTCTTTTGCATAGTATAATTATCCAAAGAAAGTTAAAAATGGAAGGATTGGTTTTACTCATAATCGGTGGTTACAACTTATCAGGGCAGAGAACTCACAGCCTCAGAGTCTTCAGTAATCACTTTGGATCCTCACTCAGAAAGATGTAAACAAGTTCTTGTGCTGAAATTACTTTCTCCATTTAACAGAGTTAAGCATTCTTGTACAGACAATGGAAACCCCAATGGGTGAGTTTCTTGATCATGATTAACTCAGTTAAGATAACCCACAAAAGTTCCAGGTGATTACTGAGAATTGCTATAAAATACTATATCCTGCCTCCTGACTTCCTGGAGTGTGAGTGTAACTTTATACCTCAATTTTTCAAGTTTCCTTTAGTCTTTGACTAGCCTCCTGTGCTGTGATAATTTCTCCAGAGAGTTGGAATCACCAAGAGCTATCACTTTCAGCCACATATATCAAGAATGAGCAAGCCAGTCCTCTGAGTAGTATATGGTACTGGGAAAGGATGAAGGGTAATTGAGTGAATTGAATGCACATTAGACTTTTGATGAGGGTTGTTATGTGTAGTTCTGGCTCTGCTGCTGGTAGACCAGCTTGGTCTTTAACTCAGAAATCTGCCTGCCTCTTCCTCCCAAATTCTGGGATTAATGGCATGTGCCACCAAGCAGTTTTTTAATTGTCTATATTCTTTAATATCTAGGTGTGCTCTGTAGAAACTTGACAGATAACTACTTCATTTGTTTCATATTAGTTTTCTCACAATATAAAAACAATTATTAACAGGGGTTGCACAAATCTGAAGTTTCCTGTTCTCATGACTATTTTCTCCTTTTAGTCTTCAACCATCTTAATGGGTGTGGTGTTGTCACAGGCATCCTTTCACCACCATTTTGTGTATAAGTTCTATGTATCTCTCATTCTATTCTCAAGCATTTGAAATCTAGTATTCATGGTTGTGTGGAAATCTCAGTGTATTAAATCTGCAAACATTCTTATGTAGCAGTAGTTTTGACACAGGGCTTCCTGAAGGTTATGCTCCCAGCCATCTGCCAGAGACCTCTGGGTTCTTGAATGAAAGAAACACACACACACACACACACACACACACACACACACACACACACCTCTGTTAATTTTAATATGCCTTGATTAGCTCAAAGGCTGGAAGTTTTAATCTTTCTTTTTCTTAAATTTTTTCCTTAATCTTTTTTTACAGTCCAGACTTTATCCCCCTCCCTGTCCACCCTCTGACTGTTCCATATCCCATATCTCCTCACCCCCCCCAAGAGGATGTCTTCCTACCCCCACCCCTCCAGAATTCCCACTCACCGGGCCCTCCAGTCTCTGGAGGCTTAGGTGCATCTTCTCAGAAAAAAGCAAGTACTGGCAGTCCTCTTTTGTATATGTTATATATATATATATATATATATATATATATATATATATATATATATATATATATATTAAGATTTTATTTTATTTATTATATGTAAGTACACTGTAACTGTCTTCAGACACTCCAGAAAGTGTAATTACATATAAGGAAGAGGGAGTCAGATCTCGTTATGGATGGTTGTGAGCCACCATGTGGTTGTTGGGATTTGAACTCAGCACCTTCGGAAGAGCAGTCAGTGCTCTTACCCACTGAGCCATCTTACCAGCCCTAATATATGTTTTGTTGTTGTTGTTGTTGTTGTTGATGATGATATTTTCTTAATTTACATTTCAAATGCTATCCCTAAAGTTCCCTGTACCCTCCCCCACCCTGCTCCCCTACCCACCCACTCCCACTTTTTGACCCTGGTGTTCCATGTTAAGCATCCAAAGACAATGAGCCAATATGACTCATTATGCAGGAGGAACATGTGTGGACTCTGGCTAGTTTTTTTATAAAGAACCCAAAGGTTAAATTTTATTTAAGGGTAAATTATTGCTACTCTTAGATTTTCTATTATTTTAACAGTTGTGAGTGGGTGTGTGGGGGCACACCCTCATAGAAGAAGGTGGTCGTATGGGGATTTTCAGAGGGGAAAACTTGGAAGGGGAATAACATTTGATATGTAAATAAATAATATTATATAATTATATATTTTCTATATTGTTTTGGCTCACTCTAATACTTGGACCATTAAGTTAAATTTTGGTTAAATTTTTAAAGAGGTATCAAATTATCATGAATCACAAGTAACACATTAAAAAGTGATTTCAATAATCTTATTGTTAACCTAAGAAATTGTTCTGGGAAAACTGAACAAGATGTATTGGATGAGAAAAGATCTATTTTCAGCAAAAATAGCAAAATAATATATATATATATATTTTTTTTTTTCAATTAATATTAAAATTATGAAAGAAAAAATTTTTGCTTCATTACACCCCCCATCCCAAGAATTACTATTCCATTAATGAACCTTTTAATCATTCAAAGTCAAAACATATTAAATATCTAGGAATATGCTTCTGAAGATAGGAACATAATTGTTTTTGATCATCAATAAAGACCCAGTGGTCAATGGTTTGGCAGACAGACTCACGCTGGACTTGAGATTTATGCAGACAAGGAACCAGCAGAGAGGAAGACAGAGATCACTAATACTGGGAAGAAGAAAGAAAACCGACCTAAAGGCCCACCTACACCAGTCACTTCCCCAATTGTGTTTGTGGTAGCAGAGATTAAATATAGTTTTTTTTTTTTGGTGGGGGAGGGAGGTGGTTCGAAACAGGGTTTCTCTGTATAGCCCTGGCTGTCCTGGAACTCACTTTGTAGACCAGGCTGGCCTCGAACTCAGAAATCCACTTGCTTCTGCCTCCCGAGTGCTGGGATTAAAGGCGTGCACCACCAAGCCCTGCTAAATATAGATTTTTTTTTTTTTTTTTAAAGATGGTAACTCAAGAGTACTAGAGGCGAGTGTTTACTAACAGTAAAAAAGGAGGTCCAGCAATAGGCACAAATTTGGATCTAGCTCAAGGGGAGGCCCCAAGGCCTACACAGTTACCGAGGCTAAGGATCCCTCACAGAAAGGGACCTAACATGACTGCCCTGCGGAAGACCCAACAAGCAGCTGAAAGAGTCAGATGCAGATATTTGCACCCAACCAAAAGACAGAAGCTGCTGATTCCTGAGGTTGAACTCGAGAAAAGCTGGAAGAAGCTGAGGAGGAGGGCAACCCTATAAGACCAGCAGTCTCAACTAACCTGGTCACCTGAAATCTCTCAAACATTGGATCACCAACCAGACAGCAAACACCAGCTGTATTCCTGAGAACAACATCTGCACAGGCCATGGGACACAGAGGAGAAGTTGAACTTGCCACTACCTAGAACCAAAGGACAAAGTAGACCTCAAATCAGCTACAAACCCTCGAATTTACAAACCTTGCCTACTTTATGTTCTGGTGCAATAGCAGAGCAAAACTTGTGGAACTAATCAACAAATATCTGATTAGAGCCCACTCCATGAGATGGAATCCATCCACTATACTGCTTGAGTATCTAAGAAACTGATGGGCTGTGCATCTAGGGAAATATCATATACTACTGTTCTGATAAAGAAGAGTTTCAATAAAATGACTGCTAATTCTGATATATTCACAGATCAGTATCTTCCTCAGCTCTCATGAGAGGTTCATCTTCCTGCAGTAGATGGGAACAAATACTGAGACCCACAGGTAGATATCATGCTGAGAGAGACCTTGGGATACTCAGTGCTAAAAGGTTCAACTCTGTCAAATCCTCTCCCTAAGGGTAATAAAAGCCAGAGAGAATAGAGGACACTAAGGAGATAAGGTCTTCTAAAAACAGCAGAACCTGTGCACATAGGATGATCTAAAAGAAACTGTAACAGCATGCACAGGGCCTGGGTATGGGTCAGATCAGGTCCCAGTATTGACACAGAAGTGGATCACAACTCCTACTTCTTCCCCAGAAGCTATGTCCAAGTAATAGCTTCCTCTTAAATGAAAAATTAGTTTCTCCTGGGTTACTTTCAGTTGAGTCTCACTGTATACAAAACAGTCTTAAAGGGTGGCCCCATGCCCAGTGGTAGATGCCCAACATAATACAATCTCAATGGCATTTTTTGAGGTTCTTCTGCTGTTTTAATTTTAGTTTTTTCACCTTACAGATGTTTTCTACATATATTATGGTTTACAATTCTGTTCTTTTTTTGGAATTTCTGTGTATGTGAACTTGGAGTTTGAAAACAAAAATCTAGGTTTATAAACCTGAACTTTTTGTTTGTTTTAAAACTTTTTTGCATTATTTTAATGAAAATATTTAAATAGCTGCTTTGGTAAATTTTTGCTGACCTAAATAACAATGTTTTTTCTTACTCTTGATTATAGTTTCTATCAAAGGTAAGAGAAAAAAAATTGAATGAAAACAAATTGAGAAAAGTATGTTCCTTTACAATTCTACTTCCTCAGAATATTTTATTCATGAAAAGTCTGTTTTTGTGCTACAAGATAAACCAAATGAAAGCTATTTAAATTTGGATTCCTTGTTCAGCACTCACTTTTGATATGCAATCATGTCTTCTAAAGTGCAATGAATGTTAATAATTGCACACATAACAATCTGACCAGATGTTTACATTATATGGGAGGTAATATAAAATACCAAGAATGTGCTAATAGCACATGCACATAAAAATGACTCAAATAAGTGATGCTACCTACTTTGTGAAGAAAAAAAAAAATATGTGTTTGTTAAGAACTTGTGAAGAGAGGGATTGAGCCTTTCTCCATAATTTATTAGAGGACACAAAATTTAAACAGCAGAAAAAAAATCTGAAAAGAACAGAGATTAAAGTCTTAACTGATAGCATATACTGTGTCTCTGTATTTGTGCCTTCATCAAGTACATTCTTTACAACAAAGCAATTGCTAGCATATGACAAAGCATATTAATACTGAAGAAAGAACCAACGATGCATAACAAGAAACAGAAGCTCCATTAGAAATGTACAAAGGTCAGAGAACAACAGAATATATAATGAAAACAGCTCTATTTATAGAAGAAGCTCCTTGCTTAAGCAGAGTTCTTTAACCTTCATTTGAGAAAGGAACAGTAGGTTTTCATTTTGTTAACCATCAGTATTTACGGATGTAATCCATGTGCCAGGTTCTATGCTTGATGTCGAAGAGGGAAAATAAAAGCTGAATAGAACGTGTCACCCTCCCTCAGAGAGCCCACAATAAAATGAGAGGCAGGTGTGAACAAATTATTGTAAATAAAATATGGCGAGTAGAGGTAGAGAGTAAGTATTTTGTAAACACATAAAGGCTCTGTAGGGGAAAAGCATTTAAAGTTACTGTTAAATGTGAGTAGGAGTTTACCAGATGGGTCAGGGAAGAGGGCAATTTTCCGTGAAAGTAAACAGCTTAGACAACACAGGAAATGTGAGGGAAAGGATGCAAAATGATGAAAGCTTTTTATTGAGGAAATTGTCTTTTGCTATGAGTGGAAAAGAAAATGTTTCCCAGGGATCAACTAGGGTAGAGGCAGGATCTGCCTGTTAGTGACTAGTATCCAGTACTCAAATGAATGAAACTTGATTTTCCAGTCCAAGTCTTTACCGTGGATTCACTCCTTTCATTACATTTATGACCATCATCCTACCTGTGCATCTTTACAGAATTATATAATGTCCTTTTATAGTAGATTATATAGCTGTTTTGGTTATAAAACATCTATAGGCTTGCCTCCCTAGAATCTCATGCAACGATATTTCAACTTATTATCTATATTTTGCCCTTTAACTAAATCGAAGTAATCCATCCCATAAAACATATCTCAGACCCAATATTTTGTCAATAATATCAACAAAAGTTTGAGTTCTATTCTATATTCTTTTGAGATGTAGCAATTTAATTTAGTTTCCCTAGTATCAGTAGAGGCTAAATAAACATTGTGATATGAATGAAAAGAAAAAATTGTGTATAACTTTCTGGGTGGATAAAAACTATATGTTTACTCACACCCCACTCCCCCAGATAAAAACCAGAAACAGAACAGATCAAGGGCATCTTTGTTCTTTCTTCTGTTGCTACTTTAAATTATTTGAACATGTGAATTTCATACAGGTTATGCAAAAACAAGTAGAGGGCTAGATTTAAAACATGATCTTTTATAATCTAAAATAAAAGATAATTTTAGTTAAATAATCATATACATACACCATAAGATGAAAGTATTTGTCAAAATGGATTTCCATTGCCTAAAGGTAAAATAGAAAAACAGACAAACTAAAAATTGGTTCAGAATTTATCTTTCACTATATATAGGCAATTATAGAAGAGGAAACAAAAGCTGTCAAGATCAGAGTAGAAATCAGGAAATATACTGACCCTTGAAATCGGCAGCTGCAGAGCTTAGGACATATCTTTACTGACACAGTTTGCTTACTCTACTACTCTGTTAATATATTAATTGTTGTTGTTCATTTAGATAAAACTTAAATGTTATGAGAAGTTATCTGTTGATAACTTTTTCTTTATCAGCCACTAACAATCTGAAGCTAGTTATTAGAGCTCCATTTCTATGGCCATTTTCTTCTGATTTTCAAACTGAAATGAAGCATTACAATCCTCAGATTATAGTGAATTAAAGTTTGGAGCCTTGCAGACACATGAAATATTTTGGTACTTTCCTACTTTCATTGAGAAGTATGTTGTTCCATGAGTTAGTGCTTTAAAAAGAAAAATATTTCATGACTTTTTCTCAATTATTCTCAAAATGTCTTAAAGATATAGTTGATTCTACATAATACTTATACAAAGATTAGGAATCCCAAGTTTTAAAATATTTTTTGGTATAATTCATACCAACTGTGAAAAGCTTCCCTAATTGTTATTCAAAAATTTAAAATAGATTTAAAGAATTATAACCTCTTAGAAGAAAACATGAAAGACATGTATTCTAATTAATGATAAAAAGTCAATTACTTTTTCTTTAAAAAGAAAAAAAGTACTTTAAAATCTACCAATAATTGCAGTTTTATAACTGTCTATAACATGTTATTATTTTTAAATCTATAATGTAACATGTTTTGAAGGCAAATTGGCAAATGATAGACCTTTTACTCCCTTGCTTTCTATTCTGACAAGGTGCGAAAATCAAAGTTTCTCATCATTAATGACAGTAATTAATGTATTATAATTCCTTGAAAATAAAATGTCTTAGAACATCAACTTTTATGTGTTAGTTCTAAACAAATAAGTTTTGACTTTCTTGCTGGATTTTACTTTCAACAGCACACAAGACAGTAGTACAATTATGTCTCTAGAAGTTCCCAATATTCTAGTTTGGTTAAATCACAAGGCTCTTCCTTTTCTGGTTGGATTTTTAGAATAATATACCCGTAGGCCAGGGGGTAGAGTTCCTTGGTGCCAACCCTGATAATCTGAGTGGGACCCTAGAACTCACATGGTGGAAGGAGAGAATCCAATCCTACAAGTTGTCCACTGACATTCATGCATGATATCTTTACTCTCCAGATGATGTGCTCACATTCATTCACACAAATAAATACATTTTCAAAATATATACAAAAGGCTATAAAATACAATGCCAAATAGTCTCAATTGAATCGAGAGCTGAACTAAAATTTACGTTTACTTGCATAAATTTTACAACAGATTAATTATATTATTACTATTGATCTATAGTGTGTAGTGTAGAAATGTTAATGAAATTAAATGTCTGAACAAAACTAAGGGAAGACTTCCTCTAGAATTTTGCATCGATATGGTTTATTGACTTCATTCTTGAAACGCTCTTACTTGAGAGAAACTTATCATCTAACTTCCTCTCAACTGCTCTTGAAAAAAGGCAAATATCATACCCTTTGAACATAGCTTATAAGAAAAGTGACCTAGTTCTACAATAACCACGTCAAAGGCTTCCTGTTATCTAACTTATTTCAAGATTTTCCATTTGAATTATATATATATGTGTGTGTATGTGTGTGTGTGTGTGTGTGTGTGTGTGTGTGTGTGTGTGTGTTATTTATATACAGTTTATAGGCAGATATAAAGATATAACTTAGCAATTAGAGGGGCTGGGAAATACCACAAGGACATTGCAGGAATTGATATGACTTATAGACAGTATCAACTTGTTTTACTTTCAAAGTTACAATTTCTTACAATTAAAAGTGTTGGCTTAGAGACAAAGCTATGATCACTAAAACAGAATTATAATATTGGAGATATTTCTTGGCAAAAACTGAGGATGCTGAAATCTTTTTAAAACATTAAGCTTAAAAGTAGAGAAGATTTATTTTCAAGATTAAGAAATATTTTGGTTAATTTTGAGTTTCACTAAGTTTGGCAAAACACAATAAATTATATGGTCTTATTTTTCATTTTCTATATTATGTAGTTCATTACATGATTGTGTTACCATTATCTTCATAGAAAAGTGGAAACTAGCAGAACAAATATTATAGAAGCAGTTCAGCATTATGTGAAAACTATGGTTGAAAAGGGCAAATGTATGTAGTTTTAGTTATATGCTGGTATTTGTGTGTTTCTCTCTTTTTTTTTACTTGTTTTGTTTATTAGAATAATATAATTATATCATATTCCTCCCCTTCTTTTTCATTCAAGCACTCCTGTATATCTCTCCTTTCTCTCTTTCAAATCCATGCCCACTTGTTTTTATTAATTATTCTATATGCATACACACACACACACACACACACACACACACACACACACACGTTTATTTTTAAACGTATAATTGCAACCTGCTCAGTTTGTACAATCTCAATTGTATGAATGTTTTCAGGCTAACAAACTGGATGAGCAGTTGGTGTCCTTGTCAATGGAGAAGACATTGCTTCTGCTCTTAGTCCTCTCTTGTTGCGTGTGTGTGTGTGTGTGTGTGTGTGTGTGTGTGTGTGTGTGTGTGTAGGTGGGTGCTGGTAAGCTTCCCTCTACTACCCTCCCCCATATATTTATCCACTTTAGCGTGACTATTGCTCTAGCTTTTGGGTAGCTAGCTCACCCTTGCATAGACAAGTTAGTGAGAATTTATGAGTGTAGCTTCTGATACTACTAGGAGACAAAAATTTCAGAATAATCTCCCTGGTCACTTGGCTCTTACAGTCTTTCCACCTTCTGTTCCACAATGCAATGCTTTTTTATGAATAAATTCTCTCTCTCTCTCTCTCTCTCTCTCTCTCTCTCTCTCTCTCTCTCTCATTGCATATTTTCTTTATTTACATTTCAAATGTTTTCCCCTTTCCAGGTCTCTCCTTCAGAACCCCTCTATCACACACTACCTAGCCCTGCCTCTATGAGGGTGCTCTACAACCCAACCCACCTATCCACTCCTGTCTTCCAGCCCTGGCATTCCCCTACACTGGGGCATCGAACCCCTTCAGGCCCAAGGGCCACTCCTCCCACTGATGTCCAGCAAGGTCATCTTTTGCCACATATGAGGCCAGCACCATAGGTCCCTTCATGTGTACTCTTTAGTTGGTGATCCAGTTGCAGGGAGCTTGGGGGTGGGGTGGGGGAGTCTCCCCAGTTGACACTGGTGTTCCTCTCCATGGGGCTGCAAACCCCCTGAGCTCCTTCAGCCCCTTCTCCAACTCCTCCACCAGGGTTTCCCAAGCTCAGTCCAATGGTTGGCTGCAAACATCTGCCTCTGTATTTGTCAGGCTCTGGCAACACTGGCATTCTTTAAACGTACAAATCATATAAACTCAGTTAGGAAAAAAGTTAAAAGTTAAAAGGACTTTCAGTTTTATCGGTCTAAAATACAATGTTTTGGCATTGATGATAGTAAGAATGGTTTGGGTGTTTTTAAACAGAGAGAAAATTTGATATCAATATTAAAGAAATATTCCAGGAATGCTAATTTAAATCACACTTTGAAGATTCTAATTAGCCTAATTTGGGGAGATATAAACATTGAAGACTTTGGTCCAATTTGGTTAAAAAGGAAATAGAATTAAGCATTTACATGTTGAGGATGACTTTTGAACAGTTATAAGAGCTCAGACCAAGAGTAAATAGTAGGAAATAATTTATTATTGTTGCTATTATGACAAAATAAAGACAGTGAATTATTAACTGTAAGAGAAACTAGATGAAGAATTGTAAATGCATTTTTGCTAGTTAATATAAAATGGATATTATGAGTAAATTAAGGAAAGATAGTTTTATTTTGTTTTTCTATTAAAAATACTTAAATGAATATCAGCAATTTATTTCTTGTAATTTGCCTAGTGTCACATGGTATGTATAGTTTGGAAATTTTTATAGAATTAATTTCAATAATACTATATCAGACTGAGGCCTGGAAGACTATTCTTAATTTTGCCACCACATCATTTAAGAAAATGCACTGTAAGTCAGTAAGAAAGAATATTATTTTCTATCAAAAGGGCTGTGCCAACTTGCTATTTTCTTTTTTTAATTATCACTGTTGATTTCACTACACTGACTAAATCAACATAGATGATTATAGATGTACACAAGAAAACTTAAAATAACAGAATTTCTTTTTATTCTTAGTCATTTTTATTGGATATTTTATTTATTCACGTTTCAATAGTTATTCCCTTCCTAATTCCCCCACACACCAGAAACACTATAACCTATCCCCCCTCCTTCTGCTTCTATAAAGGTGCACTCCCACCCACCCATTCCCACCTCTCTGCCCTTGAATTCCCCTACACTGGGGCATCAAGCATTCACAGGACCAAGGGCCTCTCCTCCCATTGATGGCCAACAAGTCCATCCTCTGCTACATAAGTAGCTGGAGTCATGGGTCCCTATATGCGTACTCCTTGGTTGGTGGTTTTGACCCTGGGATTTCTGATTGGTTGATATTGTTAAGAACAGAATTTCTATAACATAACTTGGAGCTTCTTTATTCTGACTCTGAAACTTTCCTCACCAACATATGACTGGTTCTCCACCATTTGCCCGGCTTCCATTTTGGCTTAACTCAAAGGATATGACACTTTTTCTTCTTCATTCTTATCTTTCAAGCAGCTGCTAAGACTTCTAGGTCATATGCCCTGGTATTTTCTTTGAAGATATAATAAATTTAGTCTCTTAAACAAAAACAAACAAACAAATAAACAAAAAACCCAAACCTTTGGCTTTGATTGACTTTCAAACTTTTCTTGCCTATCTATTCTTTGTTAATAATAATAATTAAGAATAATATTATTACTAGTACTAATTCTACTAATAAGAATAATACCTATCCTTGCATCCCAGGTTGTATCAGAAACATACTACTAATTTAGCTAATTTCAAAATATGACTAAGTTAAAAAATGTTTAAATGGAATTCCTATTTATTGGTAGACAATGTCCCTCCTAGAAGACATTATTTATTAATCGACAATTTCAGTGTATGATATATTTCCTTCTTTAAGGGAGACACCATAGGTCTCTGAAACAACAAAGACTGTTACCATTACCCTTGGTAACCCAACATACCTACATAGTAAAACTGTATTTCAGAAGACAGTTCACAGTTTGGCTGCAGGACAAAGAGAAATATATCTCAAACTGACAGGACAATTTTCCCCTGTCAGCTAGTTTTCATAGTGCTGTCTGGTGCTATGTTGAACACTGGGAGAGAAAAGGTATCACTGATTTTATAAAGCATTCTACCACCCTTTTTAAAATAACGACCAATCAGGTAAATGGTATATGGAACTCACTATTATGGAATAACTAAATGTTTCTGAATGGATTTGAAGTCTATTTCACAAGAGAAAATTTCATGTCAGGTCTTATAATCCTGATCAAAGTCTATGGCTCAGAGGTCACAGACCATAGTATAAATGCTGATACCGTTAGCTTTTAGTCACTATGTCAAATGGCCTCTTACAAAATATATTTATATCTCTAGATATCTGTTGCTCTAAATCTTGGTCAAATAATTTTTTGTACAGTGAGCAGTATTCAATGCCAAGACATGAAATTGGGCAAAGTGCTGAACATAAGATATTGAGTGCTCACTCCCAAATGGGACACTGATAGAAACCCGCAATCACCAAGGTTTCAGAGATGACCATTGAAAAAGAAACCAAAGAAATGTAAGATCTACAGCATTGTCACGAGTACTGTGAAATGCTTTCTTGTTGTTAAGACATGGCTTCCATAATCATGAATTCACAGCAGCTATGGTTACATGTAGAAGAACTGCATAAGATCAAGCTAACCAAATTCCAGATGGGCTGGATTAACTCAGGTCCCATCTCTTATTGAGGAGCTTTGACTGTTGTTAGGCTTTGTTCTGGAGAGGAGGAAATGAGTTTGAGGATGCGGTTACTGGCATGATTCCCCTAGTGTGGTAATTGGTCCAAGATCATGCACACTTAGCCCGCATTACCTGTATTTAGTAGGTTATTAGAAACAACAGGACATGGGATTGTTTCATAGTATGTTTGAGGGGAAATGACTAGAGTCTGAGATAAACTATATTTCATTATATAACACTATGAAATTCCCATGAATAAAGAGAACAACAAAACAATATTTGATATTATTAGATACTCAATAGAAAATAGGAAAGTCAGGAATTTAGAGTATTAATTAGTTTGTGTAGAAGTTAATACCATTTTCTATAGTTTGAAAGAGTTCTAAGAGTGTACTGATGGAAGCGTTTGGGCACTTTGTCAACAAGTCAAACAATACTGAAGGTCCTGTGTCCTTGACTCAGCTATACCTATAGCTACTTAGTATGTAACAAATCCAATCAAATACTACTGAATTCCCACCAAACAAATAAGCTTGGATAAATATGGATATTGTTATCAATGCTGGTACTACTAAATATCAGAAGGAATAATTTTGTTTAGCACACCTATTCAATAATCGAAAAATAATGACTCAGAAAAAAATGAGTGCATTTTAATTGCATAGAATACTATGTGTGATGTTTCAAATCATTGAGGGAAGTAAGATAGTCACAAAATTTAATTACTGCGTGATATCATTTCTGTTGAAATACTGTTAAAACTTAAAATTAATGTTTACGTAAAGTAAGTCTCCTCTTTCGTTTTGGGTGGAGGGGCCTAGAAATAAAAAAAAAAAAAATTCTATAACTGTGTCCTGTTACAAAGGTATATTCATAAACACCAATCTATTGAATTGTACAATATATCTTATATTCTTTTATGAGTAATTCAAATACATAAAAATATTAACTATAAGGACATTTGCCTGGTATTGTCACAGACATAAATATCTAATATTTATTGTGTTCATTCTTGTTTAAATCATCTAAATCCATAGTTCAGTGTCAGTTTTACCATTCATGAGGTACCGAGTTCAAAGGCCATTGCATTTGAAATTACCTAAATTTGTGTGAAATATTTGAGCAAAGGAAACCAAATTTTTCTTTAAAACTTTAACTGAAGTAAGGAAATCTGAGGGTTGTACTTTTTATACTAATTTTATGAAATATAACAGGATAATTTCAAATTCCTTGGATTTGAGTCACAGGAGCAATGTGAATAACTCACAAGTTTCAGAAATCAGTTATGCACTGATTAAAAGGTAAACACTGAAAGATTATTTGGATTCAAGTGAGAAAAATGCAAAATTGATTTACATTCCAGTAAGTGAGATACATTGTAAGGGACTTGAGCAAGTATTTTGTAGATAACGAGACATCAAAAAAACTTCTGCAAAGAAAAATGGTATAACTACACTTGCCTTAATAATTATAGTGTGGAAAAGCTTAGAATAATTAGATTAGAATCTAAAACCTGGATATGAACTGGATAGATATCATAACAGGTCTGGCTGATGACAAAAGCCTGCACCAAGATATTAACAAGAAGAAACTCTAGAAAAGAAAGCTATATAATTTTGATAAGGCCATGTAGGAAGAGAGGAGGAATTTAGCTTGTAATCAGATGTAACTGACAACTGGATGAAAGCAGATTAACTTTAATATTTCTAGCCTATGAGATGACAAGAAAAAAAATTTCATTAGTAAACATAAAAATAGAGGAGTAACATCTTAGAGAGAAGCAAATGAGTCCATGCAGTGATATGAAAGCATTGTGAAGTAGTATCAGTAACACTGGAAAGTGTAAGAAATTTAGGATTGCAATGTAATCTATCTATTTGTAGCCTAGACTTAGTCTTTGAAATAATAGGGTTAATATTCCAGAATTGTCCAGTCATGTACAATCTTTATTAGTATAGTTTATCAGTGTCTGCAAAATTATATTTTAGTTTATTTTATGTATGTATTTTGGATTTTCATTAGTATTGTGGCACTTCTTAAGTATAGGTCTCATCTCTCCAGAGCAAGCAAGATGCTACTTAGTTCAAAGTAGTTTCTGTTACTACGTTTTTCATTATTTAACTTTCTGGGTACCTCATAGATCCTTTACATACCATAATCCCATTCTTATGAATTTTAGTCTTTTTTACTAAATTTATAAAAAGTATCACACAGTTCTTCAAGTATGCATAACAGACATTTCACAGAATATATTTTATTTTTAATACAGCATATTATGTTTCAAAATTAGAGTTCAAAAATATTAACTATATTTATAGCCAAATACTATTTGCTTGTAACAAATACCAGATACTTAAAAGATGTATGCATTGACTATCTCCATGTGTACATCTATATATCCTCTAGCTGGGTCTTTTTCCTCAGTTTGATTCTGTTTCTTCCTTGACTTGCAACATATTAAGCATTTTTTTTTCTTGTGGTTTTCCACATCGGTTAAGTTTAGGTGGATTTCTGTTGAATCTGAATATACTAAAGCAACTATTTTAAAGTATCTTGACTCTTGGAGGGTCCCCCAAACCTCTTACCTCCTGAGGTTGCCTGTTTCAATTAGGACTCAAAGGGAAAGATCTTAGTTCAAATACCCAACAGTAGGGAGAGGGAACTTATAGAGCCCACCTACAACTCTAAGAGAGGACATCAAGTGAGTGATGGGGTTGCCATTCCAGTCACATCTATGACCTCTAATTGTTCCTGTCTGAAAGAATTATAGGGGTGGAAATTAAGAGGAGCCTGAGGAAAAGAAGGTCCAGTGACAGGCCCAAAGTGGGATCCAGCTCAACGGGAGGTCCCAAGGCCTGACACTATCACTGAGGCTATGGAGCACTCCCAAAAAGGGACCTATCATGACCACATTCTGGAAGACCAACAAGCAGCTGAAAGAATCAGACGCAGATATTTGCACCCAACCAATGGACAGAAGCAGCTGACCTCAGTTGTTGAATTAGGAAAAAGCTGAAAGAAGCTGAGGAGGAGGGCAACTATGTAAGAGGACCAGCTGTCTCAAATAACCTGTACCTCTGAGATTTCTTAGACACTAGACCTCCAAACAGAAAGTATACACCAGTTGATATAAGGCCCTCAACACATATACAGCAGAGGACTGCTGAATCTGTGTTCAATCAGAGGTGATGCACCCAACCCTTAAGAGACTGGAGGCCCAGGGAGTAGAGAAGTCAGGTTGGGTTGATGGTTGAGGGTTGAGGGCGGGGACATCCTTGTGGAGACAGAGGGGTGGGGAGGAGATATGAAATGTGGAACAATCAGGAGATAAAAGGTTGTGGGGAGGGGAATAAAATCTGGAGTGTAAAAAATATCATGACTTTAATACAGGGAAAGCATTTGCATTCCAATAGTTTGATATTATGGATTTTATATTATTTTAAAATATGCCAAGCCGGGCGTGGTGGCGCACAACTTTAATACCAGCACTCGGGAGGCAGGGGTAGGTGGATTTCTGAGTTCAAGGCCAGCCTGGTCTACAAAGTGAGTTCCAGGACAGCCAGGGCTATACAGAGAAACCCTGTCTCGAAAAACAAACAAACAAACAAACAAACAAATAATAAAATATGCCTTCTGTTTTATTTATCCATCCTGGTAGGTTAGTATTCACAAGTACAAATTACCCTCTCAATTTTTACCAATTATGTGAG
>LR753443.1:408006-488218 GCA_902729485.2 Mus minutoides | reverse complement strand
ATATATATATATATATATATATATATATATATATATATATATATATATATATACCAAAAATAAGACAGCTAATAATTGGAATCTGAGAAGATGTCCCTGTAAGTAAAATAATTACTGAGAAAGTGTAAGGACCTGAGCTTGCATCTTCATCTAGGCTTTTGAGATGCAGAAAGAAGATCCCTGATACTTGCTTATCAGCTGTTATATCTGAATTTGTGAGCTCTAGGTTCAGGTATAAGTCCTGTCTTAAAAATCAATGAGACAGTTGATTGAGAAAGACAGCTGATATTGTCCTCTGGCATGTGCGCACGCATGTGCACCCCCCCCCACACACACACACATGGCATACACATGCATACATAAACTGCTTTATTTGATCATTAACTGTGAGTCTGTGTGAATGCAAGTGTATGGGAGTGTCGTTATGCATACCTATTGGTTTGTGGTGAAGAAATATAGAATTATGCAGAAGATAAATAAATAAATAAATAAATAAATAAATAAATAAATGCTGGAAAGGTTACTACACAAATCTATCTGGGGCATATTGACTAAAATTTAAATATACATTTTTTTAAATAGGTTATATGTGAAGTCCCATGCTAAAAAAATGCATTTGTCATCTTTCATATCAACAATCTATTTTTCAGAATTCCTCTTATCATTCTAACTTTTTAAGGCAGATAAACTATCCCAACTCTGTAAGTCCATGCAGTCCTACTGTCTGTAGTCTGAGGTGCTTTTCGAATAGTTTAAGTGATGCCATGTCACTGGCCACCTGGAAAGACCCGGCAACTCCCTGCCAGTTCTTAGTATTGTATATCTCAGGTTCCCTGTTGATACTCTTATCTCGTTTTGTACAATACATTGTGAACTTGAGTAACATTCCCTTAGCAGTGCTGTATTATTGACTTCTTATTGTTTAATATAACATGAACGATGGTTTAGCATATCTTCTAATATTTGACCCACTCATATCTGTACTTACATACAAAATTATAAAAGTCCTAATTTGTAGCTTTGGACGAGCGACAGATTCTGACAGCAATTAAGATAATGCAGTCAATATTATGCCTAAAATTAGTGTGTATGAAGTCTGAGTAGCAGTCCTGGAGACATTTTTTTAAAAACCCATGGTATTGTTTTTTTTCCAAATGAGTGACTGGCTCAAATTCATTCGTTTCATATACTTAAGTGTTCCAAATGTTTGACATTATTGGATGAGTCATCTCAATATGACCAGCATTTTATTTACTATGGCAGATAATTGGCACTATGGAAAACTGTCAATCTATTGGGCAGGAAGAAAAAGCATCATCTATTGATGATTTTATTTTCTACCTCAATTGTATACATTAATATTAAAAATACATGTATAGATCCCATGATTAAAGGGTTTAAATTGCTGACTAGAGCATTTAGTGCACACGCAATAATTGTAGAAAGTGAAACTGACAAAAGAATTAGAGTTATAGGGGAAGAATCATGTGAATCTTTATATATTTCCTGCTTTGTAATGCTCAATCTTCTTTAGACAGAAGAAAATTAAACTGTAAGACATATAGAGTTCTATATGGAAACAAAAGACAGCTTCTTTTACAATGAACACTTTTACCTTATTCCCATATCACAATGTTAAATACAAAATTAAATTAACCATTTTCTCTTCATTGGCGCTCTAATGAACTGTTAACACTGCTGGAGTAATTTGTTACATGGTTTCCTGTAAGAAACATTTTATTACTCCTACTTAAAACATAGTAATAATAGCAAGCCATTATACTTGCATAGCTACTGCTTTCAGTAAAAAAAATCTCTATTTATGATACATGTTTTTACAAATCCTCATATTATCTACAAAGGCAAGGAAATATGATAACAGCTTATCATTGACTGAAGAGTTTGACAGTACTCTGTGTTCTTTGCATGAATGGATGACTTAATTAGTCTCATTTACTGCAATCCATTTAAATTGTTCCAAAATAGGAACACCCAGCTGATAGGTAGTGAACTGAGCCAAACAAGCATTGAGTCATATTGTATACTAACACAGTACAAGACTAAATAATGGGGCATTTATGTATACTGACTATGGTAGTTGATATAGATGCTAAATTGTGCAGAGACAAATATTTTCCATTATTAAAATTCTTGCGTTGACAGTAGTAATAAAACATCAGTTTATCATGCCATTAAATAGCAACATTATTAACGCATTACCCATCCTTCCCTCTTTTCACTCCAGATATCTGTGTTTCTGTGTGTAAAAGGGGTCTAGTTTATGCTAGTGTTCACGTTTAGAAACTAGAGGGTAATACAGGGTTTCAGCCCTTGACTTTCACCTTGTTTCATACATTGTATTTTATTACCAGTCTCAGCATATACTAGGCTCCCTAGTATATGAGCTTCAAGTAATTTTTGTTTGTTTGTTTGTTTCTACCACCTGATTGCATCCAGATTGACATGAAGCGTGAGGACTTAACCTCAACTTGGGATACAAGCATTCAACCATCTTCCTAGGCATACCGCCCTTATTTGACAGTAATAAAGTGAAAACTCTATATCTCAGTAAAATGAATTAAAAAATAGATGCGAAAAATATTTCACTTGGATATTTGGATATTGGATACACTATTAAGAATGTAAGTCTGTGGAATAGTTCACTGGAGGAGTTGGCTTAGCTGCTGCAAGATTCTGGGTTTTCCCAACCATTACAACAAAATAGCCAGCATTATAGAGGTCATGGCATGGCCTAAGACATTTTAGAATGTTTTCTCCTTGTATGTTCCTGCCATGAATGTAATTATTCTTTTAAGAAAGAATATAAGAAGTGTTTGGAATTAAAATAGTCCAACAATATACAGCTGTTCCATTTTGTACCTCTTCTGTCAGTGTGATATTGAAATAATGAGAATCTTATGAAATCTTCACAGGAACAGCCCTGTGTTAGGAAAATAGAACACACGTGTATTTCTTTCCTGGGTAGACACTTGGTAGCATGACTTTGTTATGTCCATGCATAGTGCAAGTACTACTTTGCAGACTTACATTAAAGACCTAAAAGTAAGGGTGATGGTTGCAATGGAAGGTGCTTAATAGTCTAGGGCACTTGAATGCTTTCCTGTTAGTGGTGTTGTTTGTGAGGCTAGGTAGGTGTCCTTGTTGGAAGCAGCATTCTCACTGGAGGTTTGCTTTGAGAGTTCCATTTGCTCTCTGTGTTCTGCTTCCCATTTGCGGTCTAAAGTATGACCTTATAGTTTGATGTTCCAGCACCTACCTGCTGCCTGCTGGAAATCTACCCAGCTGGGATGGAGACGAAAGCACAACCCTCTGAAACTGTAAGCCCAAATTAACCTTCTTTTCCATAGGTTGCATTATTCATGATGTTTTACCCCAGCAAATGTAAAATAACTGATACAATATGCAACAAGAATACAAAAAAAATGCTTAGCATAAAAATAATTAGGAAATTTCAAATCAAATCACACGACATCTTCATTCCAGTTAGTTTGACTATAATAAAAACCAAAAATAAAAATGTAGAACAGAGTAAATTTTAGTGTGCTGCTGATAGACACGTAAATTAGCACAGCTATTATGGCCGACATATGGAGATTCTTCACAAAATTAAAGTCAGAACTGCCACATGATCTAGCATACTGGGTAGGTGTTCAAAGGAAATTAAACCAATATGTCAAAGAGCTATCATTACCTTCGTATTTGTTGCAGCAATATCCACAACAGCCAAGTGTGAAAATGAACATAAGAATCCGTCATCCAATGAATAGGTAATAAAAATGTGAAATACTTTGTACAAATTTAATGCCGTTCATCTCATCTATACAGATGAACAAAGTCTGCTCATACTCTGCTCGAGATCACTGCACTACGAAGTGTTTGTGATCATAGAGGTCCAGAGTGAACTGGGGTTACCTACGATCAGAGAGTGAATCTAGGGATAGGAAATAGGGAACATTTTGATTGAATTGAGTAAATTACAGTTCAGTAGGAATGAAGAGCTATGGTGTTTTTATTGCCCAGCTGCTTGTCTGCAAATTACAATGATGTGTGTTTCAAAAGACTGGAAGAGAGAAGTGTGAATGCTGTCATAACAAAGAGAAATCAATATTTGAGGAGATAGACAAGTATTAGCTCCTTTAATCTTTACACAATGTATGCATGTGTTGAAACATCACACGACACACAAATTAACACACACAATTTGTATTTTTATGAAGTAGTTAAAAGAAACTTAATTCAAAGCAGAGTCCAGAAAAGATATTATTTGGGGGGATTAGCAAGAAAATACAGATATTAGTGCAGAGTAAAATATAGAATAAGGTGAACATTGGTATGACAATTCTAGGTAGTTTATGAGGTATAACTACTTGAATACAACAAATTGCATAAAATGATATCTCTGCGTGGATCAATATGCTACCACTTTAAAAGTTTCTGATTTAAAGCTGATTATAATCCCTTCTCCACTTGATATTTAAGTTTTGTTACTTGACAGTGTTATTACTCAATAGAACACTAAGTCTGAACAATGGAAATGATGACTAGAAACTTTAAAGAAAAATTACCATTTGACCAAAGAAATGAAAATTAATGTTTCAACTGTTGAGGCTTGAAACCTGATTTTTGTATGTATTAAACTTGTCATATAAGTTACTAGTTTATAGTTTTTGTCCTTTCATACATGTGAGTGTTACAAAAATTCAAATCATTGAAACAATAATTAATAAAATGAAGTTTCAACTAGACACTAATTGCATTGGTTGTAACCTTGCCCTCCTCAGCAGTCCAGCTGATGTATCTTTTTCGAATCATAAAGCTTTTAAAATAATTCAGGACTCATTTCTAGGCTGCTAAATTCTGCTTTTTTTTTTTTAACCACTGTATACAATTCTTTATTTATATATAAATGTCCCATTTTAAAATTTGAAACTGTGGTTTAAGACTTTCTCTGAATGATTTCATGTGGACTCATAGTTTGCGTGTCTGTATCACATATAAAGTAGAATATTTCCTGTGTTCCTGTTTTGTTGTTCAAGCAGTAGGCTCTACTTGCAATGCTCAAATAAGCCATGATTGTGTGCTTATGAGAGTGCCCGACCTTACTTTTCAAAGACAACTACTGAGGGACTGGGTAGCAGTATCTGGAGCCTTTTTTAAAGCAATAATTATACAAATAGCAGTAATGCAAAATACAGATGTTTTTGTTCCAGTAAGGCTACCGGCCTAGTAGCCAGTGGCCAACAGGAAGATATTGCCGGAAAAGAAGGGCAGTAAGAACTGAGAGTTCTTACTAATTTGTAAGTCAAAAACAACCATACAAAATGAGATTGAATACGAACCTTTTAGGAATAATGTATAGATGAAGATGAATTTACCATTACACTGTGTAAGAAGAGAGAGCATTGAAGAAACCTGCACATGCCATGGCAAAGCTTCTCCCCGGCTCTCATACAGGACTGTATCAGGTACTAAATAAATGTAATGCAAATGAGGATGACAGATACATTTATCATACTGATCTTGAAATAAATATATGTCCATTGTCATTTTATAATTGAATGGTATATGCCATGTTATTGTATTAGACTACAAAAAATAAACACATCTCAGTTTATAAATCTTAAATTATTATAAAATATTTCTTTTATCTTATTTTTAAAGTAATATCTGTTTGTTTCAACATGTTTTTGACATTTCTGGTCTATGGGATTCAAAATTATATAGAACAATAAATGGATAATTAAGTGAATAGATATTAAACATGGATTAGAGCTATCAGTAGAAAATAATATTTGGAGGCATAGTAGGATTGAAGTATTTCCAAAGAAATATTCAAAATTCATCTCAATGAATTGTAGTTGCATATGTTGTAGTTTCCTGGTGAGGGCAGCAAATGACTCATCTTGAAACCATTTGCCTTGGCTTTAATTTTTCAAAAACGTAATTGGCAAGTAATATGTATCTATATTTAAGGAGTACAAAATGTCATTTTTGACATGCATGTTTTAGAATGGTACCAATAAATTGTATCTGTTACCTCACAAAATTTTTCTGGAAAAATATATTTAAATTACTAGATTAGTTATTTAGCAGTTTTATACTATGTAATGTGTTTTCATAACTACAATCACCACACATGACAACAAACCTCAGTAATGCTTCAAGGCTGGGGAAATGTCTCATCAGTTTAGGACGGTTTATATGCAGCCATGTGGACATGAGTTTACTTGATTTGCACCCATATAAGTAGCCAAGCAGGACTTCTGACTACCAAACAAAGTGGGAGACAGAGATAGATACAGAGACAGACAGAGGAATATCTCAGTCTTGCTTGCCACAAGCTAAGCTCAAGGTACATTGAGAGATTTGATCTCAAATGTTTAGATGTGAACTCAGGGCACTCATGTGGTTGCCTGGCCACTACCTTCAGAAATGCACACGTGTGCATTCATTACACACTTCTATTTGGCCTGAATCTCTACTTTCTCCCTGCCCTGTCATCACACAGCCCCAAATACTGAGCACTCCTTTGTACTTCTATAAGGAAAGCCCATAGTATTTGTCATTCTGTCCCTGATGTATTTCACTTAACATGATTTTCTCTATGTTCATTTACACAACCAAGAATGACAGAGTTTATTTCTTTTCAGAGGCTATATAGTATTCTATTATGCTAATACTACATACTGTGTCACATTTTTATCCCCATTTACTGATGGGTACAGAGATTATTTTCATACTTTAGCTGTTGTAGATGATGCTCCCAGTGAACGAAGAATGCAGCTGCCTCTGCAATATATTATTTCATCTCCATTGTATGCATACTCAAAAGTGAGTCTGCTAGATCATATGACATTTTGTTTTTAGTATTTTTAGTAAATTCCTTGTGTTTAAAATGCAGAAGCACTACTATACAAATTTCAATCTATCATGAAATCAGGAAAGCTGCTCATTAGTCCCATGACAGTATTCCCAGACAAAGCAGCTGTAGCTTTCGTCTTCGCAATCACTTCTCCATCATTGTCTTCTAAATTATGAGCCATGCTCTTGAATTCAATGACAAATACTATGAGCATTCCTCCTAGAAGTACAGAGGAGTGCTCAGTATTTGGGGCTGTGTGATGACAGGGCAGGGAGAAAGTAGAGCTACAGGCCAAATAGAAGTGTGTAATGAATGCACATGTGTGCATTTCTGAAGGTATTATTCTTTACCAACACTTGTATGCCACCAAAATACTCAAATGAATCCCAGAATCTACTAATACTACACTAAATATTAGAATACACATGAAAATAAAAAATAGGATGAATGTACATTCTGAGAGGCATGGCAATATCACAATGGTTCAGACGTGGCATGTATTGTTTATAATTTATTTTTGTTTCAGTACTTTGTCTTTCGTCTCAAGAAAATTAAGTGTTTATTTCTCAATACATTTAATTGACAAATATTGTAGTAATTTATGATAATTAGTAAATAAATAGGAGCCCATAGAAGGTTTTAAATGTTTTTTATACACTTATTCACCAAAAACTCAATATATTTCTTACTCTCTAAATGAGCAATAGAAATGTAGATGGCAATATTATTTATTGACTTGAGGGTTATATAATGACCTGGTGTATATGAGAATGGATTTCAGTATACTGCATACTAATCAATTATTTAAATTCATCATTATTTTATAATAAAAATACACAATATATTTTGATCATATTATTAACTCCACTCCTCTTTTCGGATCCCCAACAGTATCCCAACATCATGCTCTTTCTCTAAGTAACAAACTAAAACAAAAGACAAAACAAACAAACAAAACTGACTAAAATGAAATGCAAAAAAAAAAAAAAAAAAAAGACGTTTGCTTTGTGTTGGCCAACTATCCCTGGGCTTGGGGCCCTCCCTGGTGTGGCGATGATTAACCTAGTATCACACATTGGAAAACAGTGATTGTTCCTTGGCCAGCTGATATCAATTGCAATTAGGTGCTTTTCTAGGGGTAGGACTGCTTGCCTAAGTCTCTCTGCTGGGATTTTTTTTTTTCAACTTTTATTAGATATTTTCTTCATTTACATTTCAAGTGTTATCCAAAAAGTTCCCTATACCCTTCCCCCTCCCGGCCCTGCTCCCCTACCCACCCGCTCCCACTTCTTGGCGCTGGCGTTCCCCTGTACTGGGGCATATAAAGTCTGCATGACCAAGGGGCCTCTCTTCCCACTGATGGCCAACTAGGCCATCCTCTTCTATATATGCAGCTAGAGACATGAGCTCAGGGGGTACTAGTTAGTTCATGGTTATTCTTCCAGCTAGAGGGTTGAAGACCCCTTCAGCTCCTTGGGTACTTTCTCTAGATCCTTCTTCCTTGGGAACCCTGTGTTCCATCTAATAGCTGACTGTGAGCTTCCACCTCCATGTTTGCCAGGCATTGGTATAGTTTCCCCCGAGACAGCTATATCCGGGCCCTTTCAGCACTATCTTGCTGGCATATGCTATAGTGTCTATGTTTGGTGGCTGATTGTGGGATGGATCCCTGGCAGCCGCAGTCATTGGGTCCATCCTTTGGAATCAACTTCACACATGATCTCTTTAACTCTTTCAATGTGTGCTTTGTTCTTAATTCTAGGAAGGGGTGACGTGTCCACATTTTTGAAACTAATTGTTGAACAATAGGAATGAAAAAAAAATCAAACAAACATATTAAAAAAAAAAGAGAAACAATTAAATATGATTCAGTAATAGATAAGCAAATTCAGGTAAAATTGGGGAAAAAAAATAAAGTTTCCAACTTGCATTTAGTTTCCAAAATGACCAAAGTAGAAATGACTGAAAAATTGAACATTTGTCTCAACACCCTTCTTTCTTGGTATTAACTTACCCGATAATGTCTTCTCTCTACATTCATGGTATCCACAGCTACTCCAAGTTAAATACACAAAACTATATTTCAAACCACAAGATCTGAGATTGAGCCTTGGCACTCTTATGACAAACTATGAGAATGACTCTGGCAAATTGTCCTCTGACATCTATGCACACTTGACACTGGCTATGCACACTGTGGCACTGGCACATGGGTAAATACACATGTCAACTAAATAAATTTAATTTTTAAAAGTCTGAGCTCAGCTCATTAAAGCTTTTATTCTGGTTTCCTACTTGCTCTGGAATTCTAACATGATTTTATCTTAATCAAAATAACAACAACAAACAACAACAACAAAAAGTAAAACAAAACAAACAAACAAACAAACAAACTTGTCCTCTTCTGGCTTAAAAAGAGTTTGTAAATTCCAACCAATTTTTTAGTTATACAAATGGACTTTGCTTAGCCGACGTTAATATTGTTTTTAAAGTATTTGATACATAGTCAAAAACAAGGAACCTAGTAAAACATTCTGAAAACTAAACTGTATTGATTTGATTTATGATTTTTAGTTTCTCTGTACACACAACCTCTCTTTAACTTCATGCATCCACAAGAGATCAGAGGTATGGTACTATGGACCTCCAAGCCTGACAGAGAATTTTCAGGAGATGATTCTGAGATGTATACCACATTTTAGAGTAACCTTGGGTATATAGTGAGATTCTGTCTCAAGAAAATGTCTGAATTTTACATATCTACTAATTAATAAATATACAGATTAAAATGTATTTTTATATTAATTATCATTATTGCTTACATTGTATCTGACATATTTTCCTCCTCTATGTTTTATATATCAGCTCTTGAGCACTGAATATAACATAGATGGTTTTTAAATTCTGAACAGTTAAGATTCACTCATTTTAATCATAAATAAATATATAATTTTTCTTTCTTGTTTCTTGTTTTATGTTTTATATAAGCAAAATGTTTTTATATATATCATAAAACATATTCCCTTGAAATCTTTCATACAATTAATAAATTTCCCTAGTTAATATATTTACTTAACATATGTCAGTTCTGGTAGGAAGATCACATAAAACCTACATAGTGATTTTTAAGAATAAAATATATTATTTTTGAAATGTGATCACATTTCTGATAATAGAACATTTGAATCTATTTCCTCTTAAAAATGGAAATATTATATCATTAGAAATCTCTTGAAAGACTCTCTACAAGCTAATGTATCACTGGAAAAATATTTTTAAAAGAACTCTCAGATACCTATTTAAAACATAGTTAACCTTCAATAAACTGTTACTGAAGACATTGTCTTCAACCAACGTATTTATATGAAATAATTCAAATTTAATGTCAGTTACACTGTATTTTAAAGATTTTTTATTAGCTATATAAGGAATTCAAACATAGATTGATCCATTACAAAAGAATTGTGAAACAGATGCAATCCATGCACATTTTTAGATAATAAAAGATAAGCATTATTAAAGCAGAAGCCTAAAATATTTGTTAGTAACATATATCAACTTTATACTTTAAAATATGAGCATGCAAATGTAATCTCACCAAAGGATCAAGCTAGAGGTGCTCTTAAACTTAATTCTGGAATTTCCCCTAAAGTCTGTGCTGTTCACCTGGGACATCTATCTATATGAAAGACAATATTAACACATACATATATACTCTGACCCCAAGCTTTTAAAATGTTTCATTTCTTAAGGAAAGTTTAGTTTTCCAACTATGACCTTATGCTACATATTAACTCTCTATAAATAATTTACACCCAAAACTTGTTTGTCCAATAACCAACAAAACACACCACACACATACACACCAACACCAACACCACCAACAATAAAACAGACTGATTCTCATGTGATTATCCATGGAGGGGGTGGTTTAAAAAGAAGATAAAAGGAAGATGTTGTTTGTTTATAAGGACAAAATGTGAGTTGCAGTAACTATTAACAGGAGCCGACACCTTGTTTTGTTTTGTTTTGTTTTTATAATTTTCTATCCTTACTGGCAAAACTGAAATTAAAAAACAAAACAAAAACAAACAAAAAAACACCTAACAGTAATTCTATGATTTTGACAAGCTGCAAGTGAGTTTTGCAAATATCAAATATGTTTGACATAAGTATGCTCAGTAAAACAGCAAAATGTTATTTTCTATTCTGTTGCAGAAACTGAAGCTTTTCGGTAGCTCAAGTGCAGTAATGTAAACACAAGAACATGCCTCTAACGACCTCAGGCCTGGCATAGTGGGTGAAGATGATAGTTTCCATTTTTTTTTTCTCAAAAATGTGCTTAGACATTCCTGATATTTTGTTATTTTACTGTATATATGTCCCATAAACCACCTCAAATTCATTTTGGAACCAAACGTGCTATTAATTAATTGCTTAATTCTATGCAGCTGTGCAGTGCCAGTCCCTCTGCCAGATATGGGAAATACAAAGATAAACACAGCACAGTCCCATTGTGCAAGAGATTGAAAATTCTTCCACTGTGGTTCCCATTCTATGGCATGTTTGACTATAGCATCTCTTCCACATTATCATTTTTGATATACACACACACATGGGAAATTTTAAAAGTGCATTAGAAGTATGTTTACTCTTCCTGTGTACCAAATTGCAAAAATTATTTTCTTTCACTAATAGATCCACTGGGAAGACCCAGCTAATCTGTAACAACGCCAAAGGGAAGAGATGTAGCTCCTGGGAGATAGGTGGAATTTTAGCAAGTCTGCTTTGAATTCTCTACTGTGTCACTGGATTTTAATTTTTTTAAATGAAGCAAATTTCTCCATCATGATCTATATCTGACAGTCAGATATTTGTATACATAATGGACTAATTCTACGAACAAAAGTCTAGATAGATATCAAAGGGAAAATAATGACAAAAAAAAAAAAACAGAATTAGTGAGCAGATTGGAGTTTGGCGACATTAGAGAAAGCGCATGCGAAATTAGAATATTGACTCCTCACGTATAAAAATAGTTTAAATATGTAGCTGGAAAACAGTCTAATGACTGTTTACTAAATAATAATTATACAGATTTGTATGTACATAATTGAGTAATTATTCCTATATTTCCTTATACTTAAACAAGGTCTAATAATATTTACATATCCTTCTCCTATCTGTGGTTTTTCCATTTATGTGTGGATAACTTGAAAATCAGCTGCAATACAACTTAGTGTTCTCTGGTTTGCAATCCTAAGCCTCAAACCTCCTGGTGATTGAAGTGTCCCTATTGCTCAATAGCAAACTTTAGAGGTGGCACCAGCATCAGTTTACTGATTTTGATGGTTACACACACCAATCCTGAGGGAAGACAGTGTACACTATGCACACACAAACCTAATTTGTAGTCTAAAGCTCAGAAAGCAGGAGTCCAGGGAGGTAGGCTCAGTAGCAATAGCAAGAAAATCCTGGGATGTGTACGTTCTGCCTAAGAATGTTCCTTGGACCAGCATGCCATTGAATGTGAAGGGAATAGCACATGGCTTATGTAGACAAAACACCTACCATCAGTGGTGGCCACGTTGCTCTGGGTGAGTTTCAAACCCTGTAGGAGCCAAAGAACTCACAGACAGACTTCTGTGATGACACAAGGCTCAGAGGGCACAAGAAATTCGAAGACTTGCTTTGTATCCATGACTCTATAATTTTTAAGATTATCTTTTACTGTAAATATTATTAATGATTAGACCTAGAAGGGTAAAGTATCTTCTGAAAAGAGTAGACCCTCTTTTACAAAAAACGTGGATTGATGCATGACCTTGGGAATGGGGAAGACTGCAGGAACAGTGGAGCAGTGAGTTTGAGTCAAAGGCTAAATATGATAGTGGTACATTAAAATTGGTAATAAATTCATCTTGCCTATTCCGTATGGGTTCCTGGTAATAGTCCAAATCTAGAACAGAGACACAAGAGTTGGCCGTTTCCTTTTACGCTAGTGCTAGTGGTGATTTCATTTTATAACAAAACTGAAAGTTGAATGTGTTGTCACATGTTGAAAGTTAATGTGACAAGTACTTTGTGATTCGTTAAGGTTAATTTGTGTTTTTCAAATGTCTGGTAATCTAGACAACAAAAAATCATACTTTTAATATGAGTGCTAACATTAAATATCTATGATAACTTAAGACTTTAATTTAAAAAAAATTTTTTTTTGTTACTCTTATAAAACACCATGACTCCCTGGAGACCAAAAAATGTGGGCTTGGAGTTTTACAAAGTCTATCATAGTTGGGCAGCTGGGCAGTTTCAGCAAATGTCAGGCATAACTGCAGGAGCAGAAAATTGAGAATTCACATCCTTTACATGATGAGGAGGCAGAGGGAGTGAACTGGAAGCAATCTCAAGCTCCTCAAAGGCAGCCCAGCGATGGAGATTCTCTAGCAATGCTACACCTCTGAGACCTCACAAACACTACCACTAATTGGGAACCAAAAGGTTAAATCCCCAAACCTAAGAGGGGACTTTGCTCATCAAACTGCTACACATGTATTGCACAGTGTAATAGGCATCAATATAAAGTTTCATGATGAAACTTTTATATAATGATAAAATGCATATAGAAAATATCAATTAGAGATTCCATATAAGTACAAATAAGTCCCATAAAAGTTATATGTGTATAGTGCTATTTAAAATGTTTTCAAGTATTTATTAAATAATAATAGTGTTGGATTGGTTAGCATGGGAAGAGGGGGGAAGGGATAGGGGATTTTCAGAAGGGAAACCAGGAAAGGGGATAACATTTGAAATGTAAGTAAAGAAAATATCTAATACTACTACTACTAATAATAATAATAGTGTTGACAATTCTGAAGTTAGAAAAACAGATTATTTTTCTATAAAGATTCAGTGCTTAAATTAACAAGATCTGCTTCAAGTCCTATTTTATGTACTCACATTTATTGGACATTGAATCAACATATTGTGTTCTTAACTAAAATATGTTACACAGTAAATTAAGCTTGGAAAAGCATAGGTTGGGAACAAACAATCACATATATAATATGTATTATACAAAACACTGATTCATACAGAGAAATTTCCTCCTTTTAAATTTTAAGAAATGAATGACTTATTCTATACTTACTTTAGAATAACACTTTCAGTTATTTCTGAAAAAAATATTTTTGTTCAAATTGTTATTTGCCATTTCTAATTCTGTTCTATCTTAAAAGTCTAATTTTATTTTATACAGAGTAGATATACACATAAGAACATCTTGAGACGGTAGACAAAGTTTATGACTCTCAAATCAGAATATTCATCTATTTTCTTGAAAACTGTGTTGTTGGAGGCTGGATAAATGGTTCATCTCCTAAGAAGTCTTCCTTGTTATACTGAGGGTTCAAGGTCAGTTCTCAGTATCTTACCACACCTCTAACATGGACTCCAGGGGAATCACATGAACTATTCTGGTCTCTGCAGTTACCTGAAAACACCTGGCATGCAGTCATAGAGGTAGTACACACACACATATTAATGCATTATGTAGTCTTTAAAAAGATATTACTAAGACACTGGTATAAAATAGGCGGGAAACATTAAAAATAAGCATCATGCAAAATTGTATCATGGACATGGAACTTCCATTTTTAGCTGCCAATCTTATTGATCATCTTTGGCTGCCATTTAGCTACTAATGCTGTCTTTTATTAAGAGAACATTCATCAAGAGGCATATGAAACACTAGAGGGTCAGAGAGGCAGGACAGCAAAGACTTTGCCTCAGGTTTTTTTTTTTTTTTTTTTTTTTTTTTTTTTCCTTGATTGATTTAAGCAAAATTGTCTTTTTTTAAAGACAACGTTTCCTTCTACATAGATTAGGGCAGCAGTTTCAATGGCTTTTGATTAACACATCTGCAAATGCTGAAGTCCTGAAAACTGAAGTAAAATTCGTAGAAGCGAGAGGCAGCATTTGGTTGATTTCCTCTGAGACATCCCACTGGGATTTGACATCTGATTTTGATTTTTCAAGACCACCTCTGTGACAAAATGTCATCAGCTATCTCCTAATGCTAGAGACATATATCCTTTGACAGTGGGGACTATTTCACCAAATGCAAAAGACCAATTTCATGTGACAGTAGTGACTATTTCATCAGGTAGTTCACAAGGAATAGCATGAGTTATGAATATATGAATAATCTAGGGTATGTTCTATAAGAACAAAATACTTATTCTCAGAGGGGAGAATTATCACTCATAAGAGTAACCATTGCAGAACATCAGACAACACAATGATGTGTTCCTCCCAAAGAGTCACAGCAAGTAAACAGATGACGAGTGCATCTCTCACACAAAGTTTTTATGTACAATGGGTTAAGACAAATGTACAAATAGGCTACTCTGGTCAGAAATGAATATTGGTGTATTATACAAGTGCACATGTATAGCACATATATTATATACAAAGTTATATATTTGTTTATCTTTATTTAGAAGACATATACTTGCTTTAAGTAGAAGCAATTGTTTTCTAAGAAAAGGCAAAATTTGGCTGGTAAAAAAACCACAAATCATGTTACTAATAATGATATAATGAATTATTTGATTTTTAAAAAGTTTTTCACAGCATCTTTAATAAAATGATTATAATTTTGAAAATATCAAATCTGTTATTTATTACCACAACATATTTTAGATTTAAGAAAAAGTAAATAAATGACAATATCGGGGAAGATTATAGAAAATATATACCTTTTAATTAACATTAATACACTAATTTCTAATTTGTAGAGAATATTTTGAAATTAGTACAAGTTTGACACATTTTAGATAATAAAGAAGTATAAAAATTGGTTTCAATGTCTGAGGAACTGAGAAGCCTCTGAGTGAAGCTGGTTTTTATTTGGGAGAGGAAATTATATTGTATCAGCATGCTCGGACTGGCCTATTCTGAAATCACCCCTTTGAGATCATGCATCTGGTTCCGCAGTCTCTTGTTAGAGTGGCATCGTGAGCAACCAAAGCGGAAGTGCAAGTACCAAAGCCTGTAAGCAGCTATGAATGACAGTGGAGTTTTTCTCTTATTATCCTTTGAAGGGCTGGATTTGTGGAAAGATATTGTGTGAATTTGAATTTGTCATGGAATACTTTGGTTTCTCCGTCTATGGTAAATGAGAGTTTTGCTGGGTATAGTAGCCTGGGCTGGCATTTGTGTTCTCTTAGTGTCTGTATAATCTCTGTCCATGATCTTCTGGCTTTCATAGTCTCTGGTGAGAAGTCNGGTATTGTTTTCCTGTAACTCTCTAAGTATTTCCTCTTTAAATGCTTCTAGTTGTTTATCTGTGTTTTCCTGTAACTCTCTAAGTTTTTCCTCTTTAAATGCTTCTAGTTGTTTATCTGTGTTTTCCTGTATTTCCTTCTTATGGTCCTCCATCATCATCATGACCAGTGACTTTATATCCATGTCCTGCTTTTCTGGTATGCTGTTGTATCTAGGACTTGATGTGGTGGGTGAATTTGGGTCTGGTGATGCCAAGTACCCTTGGATTCTGTTGCTTCTGTTCTTAAGCTTGCCTCCTGCCATCTCTGCCGGAGGAGACCTGGCATTGGTGCAGACCAGAAAGGACCCGCTGTTCTGCCCTAGGCCTTTATCAACCTCCTGGCTGATGTCTCAAGTTCCACGAAATTGGGCCGGAACAGAGGCTGTGTTCCCCTGCTCACCTCAGGTCCCAAGATAGCTTGGGGAGTCCTGAAAGAGCATAGGAGAGTGCACAGCACCTGTGGCCCGAGACTGGAGCTGGTGCTGGGCAGGCCGGACCAGACCAGAAGGGAGGGGCTGTTCTGCCCTGGGCCACTATCAATCTCCTGGCTGGTGTCTCAGGTTCCAAGAGATTGGGCTAGAACAGAGGCAGACAGGAACTCTCAGTGCCTCATGTTCCTGGAGGTAGCAATGTGTGCTAAGACAATTCAATAAAATCCTTTAAGCACTGGGTAATTTCCTTTGTTTCTACATTTGGCATTATGGGGAATTCTACCATGAGTATTAAAATTGCATATTTCCTCAATTAATTGATATCATTGTCATGTGACTACTTTTGTGTCTGTCCTACTCATCATTTTAAAATTAAGTTAGCAACATTTGCATGCTCTAGTTTCCAGTTACAAATAGAGTGCTTTTAGTCCTGTAACATCTCAAAAACAAACAATACAAATTAGTGAAAATTATAAATTAACACATCCAATTAAAGTAAGCTTATCTAGATTGAGAAAATAGGAAATAAATTATGAATCCCACAGCCTTTACTCTTTACTGTTTAAGATTTTATACAGTTATATTGTGTGTTTTGATCCAGTCCACCCTCTGATCCCTTCCCCACCATTTGTTCCACCCTCCTCTCTTTCACCACTTTGTCTTCCCTGATTCTTTGGCTCTGTTTATGAACCCATTGATTCTACCCAGCGTTCCCTGTGAGCTTTGTAGCAATTTTGTCTAGCATAAAAGCTTCTTCTTGGAGGAAAGTTTAAAACAGGTTGTTCTAAGGAGAAGTGAAAACATTCAGTCTTTCAAGAAATGCTTGCTAAGATGTAGTGTATTTAAAATGATGAGGCTTCTTAAAAACATATAATATTGTTACCAGAAGCTAAATATTACACCCTTCCAGAATTCTCTTTAGCTTTATGAAGTAAACAGCTCAAAGACTTCAGGAAGTTCCTAAAACAGATCAGATTGAATAGATCTTTTCTTTCAAGAATATATAAGTAATTGAGTTTACTGAAAGATAACTTCAGACTAGATGAGCCAAAGAGGCCAAAAGACTCTCTGAACAACTGAGTAGGAAAAACCTAAATGTGAAAAAGACACTCCAAAATGCAGCACTGCCTGCAAAGAACAATGCACTTCAGGTTTTCAGCTTTTCTGAGATACCATCTATGCTGTGGTGGACTTTTGGTAATTTGTTTGTCTTTGAGACATTTGAGCTCTTCTCAGTGACCTCTTATGCATACTCTTGTGCTGATGGGCATTTGATTTTGTTGCTATCTTTACTTTGGTCTGATGCTGGGACTTTTTCTAAGGAAAGTATCCATTTCTTCATATCTTTCCTGGTGCAGTGTCACATGGCATTGTCTTACATAGGTGCAGTACCATCTTATCCTTGAAGAAAATGGTCTGCTTAGTAGCTTTCATGGTTGCCTTTCTCCATCTATGCTGAATTGTATTAATCTTGAATATTTCTATTTGTTAATATTATTTTATTAGATATTTTCTTAATTTACATTTCAAATGTTATCCCCAAAGGTCCCTCTACCCATCCACCTGCCCTGCTCCCCTACCCACCCACTCCTACTTCTTGGCCCTGGTGTTCCCCTGTAGTTGGGCATATAAAGTTTGCAAAACCAAGGGGCATTTCTTCCCAATGATGGCAGACTAGGCCATCATCTGCTATATATGCAACTAGAGACACAAGGTCTGGGGGTTCTGGTTAGTTCATATTGTTGTCTCTCTTATAGGGTTGAAGACCACTTCAGATCCTGCAGTACTTTCTCTAGCTTTTCCATGGGGGGCCCTGTGTTCCATAATATACATGACTTGAGCATCTACTTCTGTTTTTGCCAGGCACTGGCATAGCCTGATAGGAGACAGTTTTATCAGGGTTCCTTCAGCAAACTCTTGCTGTCCTATGCAATAGTGTCTGAGTTTGGTGACTGATTGTGGGATGAATCCCCGGGTGGGGTACTCTCTACATAGTCCATATTTCATTTTAGCTCCAAACGTTGCCTCTTTAACTCCTTTCATGGGTATTTTGTTCCCTATTCTAAGGAGGAATGAAGTATCCACACACCGGACTTCCTTCTTGATTTTCTTGTGTTTTGCAAATTGTATCTTGGGTATTCTAAGATTCTGTGCTAATATCCACTTATCAGTAAGTGCCTATCTAGTGACTTCTTTTGTGATTGGGTTACCTCACTAAGGATGATATCCTCCAGATACATCCATTTGCCCAAGAATTTCATAAATTCATTGTTTTTTTAATAGCAGAGAACTCCATTGTGTAAATGTACCACATTTTCTGTATCCATCCCTCTATTGAGGGACATCTGGGTTCTTTCCAGCTTCTGGCTATTATAAATAAGGCTGCTATGAACATACTGGAGCATTGTTCTTATTACCAGTTGGAATATCTTCTAGGTATATGCCCAGGAGAGGTATTACTGGATCCTCTGGTAGTACTATGTCCAACTTTCTAAGGAAACATCAGACTGATTTCCAGAGGGGTTATACAAGCATGCAATCCCACCAGCAATGAAGTGGTGTTCCTCTTTCTCCACATCCTTGCCAGCATCTGCTGTCACCTGAATTTTTTATCTTAGCCATTCTGACTGGTGTGAGGTGGAATCTCAGTTTTGTTTTGATTTGCATTTCCCTGATGATTAAGGATGTTGAACATTTTTTTCAGGTGCTTCTCAGCCATTCGGTATTCCTCAGTTGAGAATTCTTTGTTTAGCTCTGTACCCGAAAAGCAAGACTCAGATTTAAAATCATATCTCATGATGCTGATAGAAAACATGAAGAAGGACTTTAATAACTCACTTAAAGAAATTCAGGACAACACTGCTAAAGAGGTAAAAGTCCTTAATGAGGAAACAGAAAAATGCAAAATGCATATTTCTTAAAAATTTAGGCATAGCTATTAAATGCTCATCTTTTCTTTCTTTCTTTCTTTCTTTCTTTCTTTCTTTCTTTCTTTTTTGTTTGTTTTGTTTTTGGTTTTTTGTTTGTTTGTTTGTTTTGTTTTGTTTTATCTAGACAGTGTTGTGTAGCCCTGGCTGTCCTGGAACTCACTCTGTAGACCAGGCTGGCCTCAAACTCAGAAATTCACCTGCCTCTGCCTCCCAAGTTCATGTTTTATTTTTTAAACTCTTCAACTATATTGCATTTTGTATATAGACACAGATCTTGCAGTATTAAATAAGCATATAATATAATCACTTCACATTATTTTAAACAGAATTTAAAAATAAACATTTCATCTGACTAGGTCAATGCATTTAATTCATAAAGTCACTAGTCATATCTGAAATGTAATTGTAGTAATGATAAAAATAATAAAAGGCATAAAAGAAAGCTTATTTTATTCTTGTGGATGCAAGAATGGTTCTTGTTACATGAATTCAGAAAATGTTGGATTCCAATACCTTTGTGGAGGAAGGGAGTTATGAGTTGAAATGAGAAAACATATTCTAGTCCTTAAAATTTATCTCTTTACCACTTAATATCCCTCTTTTTTAGTTTTCATGTATCCATTTCTGTGCCTTTTAAAAAATCTCCTGTTTTCCAATATATATTAAATTACAAACAGCTTCCTTTTTCTTATCTTGTGTGTGTGTATAATTTACAAAATTATATATAACATTTTATATATATATATATATATATATATATATATATATATATATATATATTAATATAAATTATTTTATTTACATTCCACCCACTACTCCCTCCCAGTGCCTCCTCCCACAGTTCCTTATTGGATTCTGCCTCCCCCTTTTTTCAGAGAGGATGCCTCCCCCCATTTCCCTTCCCTGAGGCCTCAAGTCTCTGGAGGATTAGGCTCATATTCTCCCACTGAGACCAGACAGGGCATTTTCTTGCTATGTATATGCCTGGGGCCTTGGACCAACCAGTATATGCTGCCTGGTTGGTGTCTCAGTCTCTGGGAGCTCCCAGGGGTCCAGGTTAATTGAGACTGCTGTTTTACCTATGGAGTCACCTGCACCTTCAGCTTTTTCCATCATTTCCCTAATTAATTCAACCACAGCGGTCGGTCCTGGACTTCAGTCAGTTCAATTGTTGGGTGTATGCATCTGCATCTGTCTCAGTCAGCTGGGGGAAGGTCCTCTCAGAGCACAGCCATGCTAGGCTCCTGTCTGTAAGCACATCATAGCATCAGTAATAGTGTCAGGGCTTGGTGACCACAGTCCTGCGTTGAGGTGGATCACAAGTTGGGTCAGTCACTGGAATGCCTTTCCTTTAGTCTTTTGTCTATTTTTGTTCTTTCAGTTTTTAGGCCAGAAATTTTGACTGTGGTTTAGTAGCCGCCATCCTTCCACATTAGTCCCTGTCTACGTATTGGAGGTGGACTCTTCAAGTATCCACTCCCCACTATTGGGCATTTTGGCAAAGTTCATCCCCACTGAGTCCTGAGAATCTCTCACCTCCCAGCTCTCTGATACTTTCTAGAGAATCTCCCTACCTCCCACCACCAGAGGCAGCATATTTTCATTCATTCTCCTGGTCCTCTGGGCTTTGCTCCTATTCCCCACCCCAAACTTAATCCTGCTCCTCTTTCCCCCTCCTTCTCTCTTTTCCCACCCAAGTCCCTCCCTCTCTCTGCCTCCCATGATTATTTTTCACCTTCTAAGTAGGAAAGAAGCATCATCATTTGGACCTTCCTAACTGTTAAACTCCTTGGGGTCTGTGAGTTGTACCCTAGTGAGAACATATCATGCATGTCTTTTGGGTCTGTGTTATTCTCATCTAGGATGATATTTTCTAGTTCTATCCATTTTGCCTAGAAAATTCATGATGTCCTCATTTTAAACCCACATACCTATGGACACTTGATCTTTGACAAAGAAGCCAAAAGCATACAGTGGAAAAAAGAAAGCACCTTCAATATGTGGTGCCTGTCTAACTGGCAGTCTGTAAGTAGAAAATGAAAATAGAGTTATTCTTATCTCCTTACACAAAGCTCAAGTCCAAGTACATCAGGGGTATCAACATAAGAACTGATACACCAAATCTAACATAAAAGAAAGTAGTAAAGACCACCAAACTCATTGGTACAAGGAAATATTTCCTGAACAGATCACTAATAGCTCAAACTCTTAAGATCAACAATTGATGAATGGAACCTCATGAGACTAAAAAGCTTCTATAAAAAAAGGACACTGTCAGTAGGACACATATCAACCTACAGATTGAGAAAAATCTTCACTAACTCCACATCCAGTAGAGGGCTAAGATAAGAAATACATAAAAACTCAAAAATCAAAATGACTAAGGTCAAAATCTCAGGTGACAGCACATGCTTGAGAGGATGTGGAGAAAGAGAAGCACTCTTCCATTGCTGGAGGGATTGCAAACTGGTACAACTACTCTGGAAATCAATCTGGCAGTTCATCAAAAAATTGGATATAGTTTTAATTAAAAACCCAGGTATATAACTTCTGAGCATATACCCAGAATATGCCCCACCATACTACAAGGACATGTGTTCTATTATGTTCAAAAGAAAAAAAAAATTAACAAAATATGTGGCAAAATGACATTGTCAGAGTAAAGAGATTTAATTATGTTTAACACTTTTATGACTAGTTTGTGTTTGATTTATTGGTCATAAAAGAACAGTCATCTCTAAAATGCAGTATTCTATCAAACCTACATGAATATCTATTTTTATAAACATAATCTTTAGGAATAAAGCACATATTAAGAACAAGGAGTAGAAATATACTCTCTATATTGTGATTTTATATTATAGAGTCTTATGCTTAATAAGTGATATGTAATACATCATAACTATAGTATTTGTGTGTATTGTTTTTATGTGACTATATGTAATAAAAGATCATATAATATATGAGTTTAGCATGTTTCTTTTCATATTATTTATTATTAATCAAATGCATTATACTATATCAACTTTTGTAGATTAAAAAATATGAACTGATATTCTACAGAGTCAAATATATGCATGATCATGCAGTGGACTAAATTGATTGTGAATATCCATGTATCATTTAACGTAAACTCTACACAAATCACTCATAGGATAATTCACTTTCAAAAATCTATAGTTTGTGGATTAACTGTGCTCTGAATTACCTAACACTGTGATAGTCAATATTCAGTATACCACTGACTCCCATTGCTTATTTCTGAAATATAAATGCACAGTGCCAGGCATCCAATATTTGGTAGACAGTCTGTAGAATTGTTGAGAATGGTTTAGGTGTTTTGCTAGGGATTCAAGATGTAAGATCTTGAACAGCTTCCTGTTCCTTTTTCAAATCCTTCACTATGCTATCATAGATCCAAAAATTTTGGAACCATAGGCTAAATAAACTCTTTATTCTAGAAGTGGCCTTAATCATGGTGACAGCCATTAGAAATGTAACTAAGACACTTAGACTGTTTCATTTCACTGTTGTATTAGATGACATAATACTTTATGTGCCTAGTAATAAGAAAAGGGGTAGACATTAAGAGATAGAGGGCTGACTTTCTTTCTTCAAAAATGATGCCATCTATTGAAAAGCAAATCCTTCAGAAATACTTCTAAAAGAGACAATTACCATTTAGCCCATTGGATATATCAAAGATAAATGGGCTAATGCGTTGGCTAGGCTAGAGAAGACTTTAACCAAAATCATGCCTTTAAAGTTGAAAATCATAAATTAACTTCTACTATGAACCCAATGAAGTATTAAGAGCTGTTCTGAAGCTGTTTAAGTAAAAGTAATATGTCGTAACTGGATTTCATACTGTTATAGTGAACTGGGTCAAATATATTTTAAGTAATAATAAACAGTATTAGCAGATGCTTAGTGAAATATCAAACATATCAACAGTACTTTTCAAAACATGAATAAAGCAAATTATCAATATTTTTGACAAATCTGTTAACACTTATCCTTTAGTTAGCAACTCTATCTCTAAGAGTTTGTGATAAGAAAACAATCATGTTCAGAATAGCTTAAATAAAAAAGTACTTTGTTGCTTTATATAAAAGACTAAAACATCAGAATGAATTATATATCAAATATTTTGAAATTAAGTGATTTTGTCATTCAAAAGCAATTCAGCTCCTAAGTTATTATAATAGAGCACATTCATTAATACCTAATTGTTCATAGATAAGTACATAAAAGATATTTTTAAAGTTTATGTGTATGTTAGAGCCAGAAATTTCTGGTTTTACTTCAAATTTTCTATTCATGTTCAACTTTTTTTTTAATTTTTATTTTTCTTTGTTATTTGTTATTATTTATACATATTTATCTTAGTGTGTATACATGTGTGTCCATGTAAGTGTGTGTGTGTGTGTGTGTGTGTGTGTGTGTGTGTGTGTGTGTGTATGCCTTACATGTCAGAGGTAGAGATAATTTACACTTCTTTCACTCTTTATACCACATTGGTCTCACCAATTGAACTCATATCTTCATTTTTTTGTTTGTTTGTTTTTGTTTTTGTTTTTTGAGACAGGGTTTCTCTGTATAGCCCTGGCTGTCCTGGAACTCACTTTGTAGACCAGGCTGGCCTCGATCTCAGTAATCTGCCTGCCTCTGCCTCCCAAGTGCTGGGTTTAAAGGCGTGTGCCACCATTTTCATTTTGTGGTTAGAATCTTTTGATGCTCTTTCTCTCTATCCTCAAGCTTTTCAAAATTAGTTTATTGGCTTTGTCATCCAAAGTTACATCACATTTTCATTAACCATTTACTTAAAACATTTTATTTATCCATTTTATGTATATAGTACACTGAAGCTCTCTTCAGACACACCAGAAGAGGGCATCAGATCCCATTACAGATGGTTGTGATCTACCATGTGTCCAAATTGAACTCAGGACTTCTGGAAGAGCAGTCAGTGCTCTTAACCTCTGAGCCATCTCTCCAGCCTGCCATTTGCTCTTTTTAACTAAATACAAATATATGGTAAATTTTTATTTCAGAGAGAAATTAAAAAAAAAAAAAAGATAATAATGGGTGAATGATCACAACATTAAGTAAGTAAATAAATAAAACACCAAGGCATTTGGATGGTATGATCTCACATAAAATTTCACTTCCATATTTTTATTGGCAATCAAGAAATTTATTGTGACTTGGTAATCCTAGCACTTCATTGGCTAAGACAGAAGGAACTTTAGTTAGTGGATTACTTGTTCTACACAAAGATTTGTACTACTTAATGTACTACTTAATGTACTATTGATGCCAAGAGCCAAGTATAGCTATCTCCTGAGAGGCGCTGCCAGAGCCTGAAAAATACAGAGGCAGATGCTCTGCTCCCAGTCAACCATTGGACTGAGAACAGGGTCCCCAGTGGAGGAGTTGGAGAAAGGACTGAAGGACTGAAGGGGTTTTCAACCCCATAAAATTGCAACAATATCAACCAACCAGACCCCCTCCCCCAGAGCTTCCAGGGACTAAACCACCAAACACAGAGTACATACAGAGGGGCCCATGGATCCAGGCACATATGTAGCAGAGGATGGCCTTGTAGGACATCAATGGGAGGAGAGGCCCTTGGTCCTGTGAAGGCTTGATGCCCCAGTGTAGAGGAATGCCAGGGCAGGGAGGTAGGAATGGATGGGTGGGTCAGGGAGTACCCTCATAGAAACAGGAGGAAGGGAAGATGGGATAGGGAGTTTCAGGAGGGGAAACCAGGAAAGGGGATAATCTTTGAAATGTAAATAAATAAATATCCTATTTAAACAAAGAAAAGGGAAGAGAAGGGAAGGGAAGGGAAGGGAAGGGAAGGGAAGGGAAGGGAAGGGAAGGGAAGGGAAGGGAAGGGAAAAAAAAGGAGAATCAGAGAGGAAGAGGAAGAAGAGGAGAAGGAAATGAAGTATCTTACTGTTATTCATGAATGCAGGCATTTTGATTTATGCACAGTCTTTTCTTGATATTTCTTCTTCCTTTAAAACATATTTATGCCAGGCATGGTGACACACACCTTCAGTCCCAGTTCTCAGGAAGCAGAGGCAGGTAGATCTCTGAGTTCAAAGCAATCCTGGTGTACAAAGCAAGTTCCTCTAAATCCAGAAACCCTGCCTCATGGGGACCCCTGTCTTCAAAAACAAACAAAGTATTTATTCATTTACTGTTAAAAAATTAAGATTTTAGTATATAATTTGTTTTCAGGGATACATACATTTGTATTTCTCTATACTTTGTTTTGTGGTGAATATTTATCATAAGTAGTATAGTCTTCATATATTCATACTAAATTTAATTATTTGCCATACTGGTCATTACCATACTCATCTCCGAGAGTATAATGTAATTTCCTATTTACAGAAGATAATACAGAAATGTATCTCATAAAATATCAAATTTGGAAACTGTACAATCTTTCTAAGGTGAGTAGTGATTTGAGAAGCAACAAGTCAGAAAGAACCTTAGGAAGGGTGCCATATTAATATCATTATCAATAATTGCAGGTTACCTAAATTTTGTTCATTTTAATAAAGTTTAGCTTGTTCTTTGGGTCTCTTCACATAAAGTACTACTTGCAAAGTCAAATTAGAATGTAAGCACTTGGAAAGGGTGTGAAATTATGTGACTACAATGAATATTGCTTCTAATTAGACAACAAGTTGGTTTGGTTTTTGTTGTTGTTGTTATGGTTCTGTGGCTTGCCCATTTCTGCCAACCACGTACTGGACAGGACCTTATATTTTCATGGTGGTTTTAGGGATAAGTATGATTTAGATCTCAGTTCTATTATTTATATTGAAACAGAAAAGTTTTTGTTCCATTTATCTTCTCAACTCTAGAATTCTCAGTTGTATAGCATTTCCTAGGTTAATTGTGTGATTGGTAAAATGTGTCTCTTCTGCCTGCCCATACTAATTTAGTAATATAAAGGAGAAATGAGAAACACCAAGAAAGAGTGCCCTTTCCCACATAGCCACATACACATGCTTATAAATAAATGTAAGAATTAAGTGTTCATCTCTACCTTTCCTCTAACCAAATTTTCTCGAGTCCACCAATTTGCCTATACATGACACATGAACTTCTTCCCACTTAACTAAGAATTAGCTTCCTGATTCATTCATAAGTAGATACACCCTTTAAGAACTCCTACTATAGCACAGCTAGCCTTGGGCATGTCCCCAATTCTAGTTTGTTAACAACTTTTCATTCCTCAATCTTCCCAAACTGCAAACTTGAATGCATATTTGATTTTATACAAATTATTAGCAAGTATGTATTGTTGGTAAGGTTGCCTAAGACTTGATTGAAAGGAAAATGTTATCAAGTCACCTTTGCTTCAGCTAAAGGAAAGATGGTAGTCCAGGCCTTCAACCTTTAATCCCAACAATCAGATGGCAGAGACAGGCAGGTCTCTGGGGTCAAGTCCAACCTGTACAGAGGAATTTCAGGACAGCCAGGGATACACAGAGAAACTTAGTCTAAAAACTAAATAAATTAATTAATTAAAGAAAAAAAGGGGAGGGGGAAGACACTTAATATGTTTTGTAATTTTTAAATGGAAAAAAAAATGTCACCTCTGTTAAAAGTCTATAAAACTGACCACCATGAAAAAAACTGAATCTTAAAGAAAAATGAAGGCATTGCATTATATGAGTTTTAGGTCTGGGTAACTTGAAGATTCTCTCCTTGGGAAACCTCAGAGCATTTCTCTCCCTAGCCTCTTGTACCCTGAGTGAGCTGGAGAGGGGATGCAGATACTCAGACATACAGACCAGGATTTCCACTATTTCCTCTCAGAATGCAACTTGTTACTTACTTGCATATATTTTAATTTCCTCAAATATGGTATGGAAATATTATTAGGTGTGTGTGTGTGTGTGTGTGTGTGTGTGTGTGTGAGAGAGAGAGAGAGAGAGAGAGAGAGAGAGAGAGAGAGAGAAAATATACATTTGTGGTGGCTTAGTACCTGTTTACCAAACTATTTTTAAAAGCCTCCACAATTTTATTTCATCCCCTTCCCTCATTTTCAGAATGTCATGGCAAGCTTTCTAGACTGAAATCAAAGAACTTAAGCATGCATTGTGTTTTCATTCTGCAGACTTAAATAACATTGAAGAAATGCCATCAGAAAAAACCCAACTCTATCACCAAATTGACTGAAATTCTATAACAACTTTAAAATGGAAAAGTATGTGCCTCAGTTGTATACATGGAAATAAATATTCTCTACCAAATTGTGATATTATGTAATATATATATATATATATATATATATATATATATATATATATATATATATATTTCAGAATAGCCACTTTCCGTGTGCAAAAATAAAGTAGAGGTTCCAAAGGCATCAAACGATATAAAATGCTGTACCGCAGAGAAGGCAGAAACACGTTTAAAGCACCGATGAAAATGGCGTGCAATATAATTACCTCAAATTGCCGTTCGCTTGACACCCTGACACTAATTTTATTCAAGCCATTGGGAAATAAATGTTTTAAAAGCCGTACTTTCGGAACGCTAGAGCTCGCGGGGGCTGTGAGGTCTTTAAGGAAAGGAAAGGGTAAAGTTTCTAGCACGCAAAAAGCATTAAATAATCAATTTAAAATAAGCTTCTATGTAGATCGACAGCCTTTAATATCCACGTTTTCATCGCTTGCCCTATACGTGGATTTTTTTTTCTTTCTTTCTTTCAGCATTCCCTCACCAGATGGATTTTTGCTACTGCAGATCAGCAGAGGGTGTCAGATCTTTCAGAGTGCACCAGGCTGGAACCAGCAGAGCTTCTTAGCAACTCCCCCCTCCTCCCCTTTCTCGCGCTCTCTTCCTCCCTCAGACAACTCGCTCCCCCTCTCTCCTCCCCCCTCCACGTAATTCCGAAAGAGCAGAAGAAAGAGAAGGAGAACAAGCAAAGAAGAGCTAGTAAGCGCCGGCCGGAGCACAGAAAAAAGGGATGAAGACGACCAAAGGGGGGCAAAGGAACAGGATGGACATCCACAAAACGCAGTGATTGCGGAAATTTTCCAGCGCCATTGGCTGGGCAGCGAGTCTTTTGGGCGGGCGTGATTTCAGCACCGGGGGCACTGGACAGCACCTCGGGGGTACTTCTGGGCAACCCGCAACCGAGAGGAGAACTCCACCAGCTGCCTGGACCACTGAAGCCGCCGAAAGCCCTGCTTTGTATCAGAGAGGCAAGGTCAGTCCGACGCACAGCCATCACAGGCAGTGCGCCTGTACTACGCTGCAAACCTGCTTGTTTCTAACATGCACTTGCTTCTAATTGCTAGCATTGTTCCCTTGCTGGTTAGTGAGAACCTTTAAACATGATTCTGTAAGGGTGCGTTTCCTTTTAATTTTACAGGTATATATTTAACTTATTTTGGTTATTTTTAAAGGGTTGAGGGGGAGTAGTTTGCTTTCTCTCTCTCTTTCCTCTACTTTCCACCCCCCCCCCTTTTCTGCTTGCCTTGCACTATGTGCTTGGATAGTTTGTGGATATAATTATTGACTGGCGTCTGGGCTATTGCAGTACGGGGGGGTTAGGGAGGAAGGCATCCACCCCCACCCCCCCAAACCCTTCTCTTCTCTTTCTCTGGGATCGGACATTGGAGCACTGAATGAACTTGAATTGTGTCTGTGGCGAGCAGGATGGTTGCTGTTACTTTGTGATGAGATCTGGGATGAATTGCTCGCTTTAAAAATGCTGCTTTGGATTCTGTTGCTGGAGACGTCTCTTTGTTTTGCCGCTGGAAACGTTACAGGGGACGTTTGTAAAGAGAAGATCTGTTCTTGCAATGAGATAGAAGGGGACTTACACGTAGACTGTGAAAAAAAGGGCTTCACAAGTCTGCAGCGCTTCACCGCCCCGACTTCCCAGTTTTACCATTTATTTCTGCATGGCAATTCCCTCACTCGACTTTTCCCTAATGAGTTCGCTAACTTTTATAATGCGGTTAGTTTGCATATGGAAAACAATGGCTTGCATGAGATCGTTCCGGGGGCATTTCTGGGGCTGCAGCTGGTGAAACGGCTGCATATCAACAACAACAAGATCAAGTCTTTTCGAAAGCAGACTTTTTTGGGGCTGGACGATCTGGAATACCTCCAGGCTGATTTTAATTTATTACGGGATATAGACCCGGGGGCCTTCCAGGACTTGAACAAGTTGGAAGTCCTCATTTTAAACGACAATCTCATCAGCACCCTACCTGCTAATGTATTCCAGTATGTGCCCATCACCCACCTCGACCTCCGTGGAAACAGGCTGAAAACACTGCCCTATGAGGAGGTCTTGGAGCAGATCCCTGGCATTGCTGAGATCCTGCTAGAGGATAACCCTTGGGACTGCACCTGTGATCTGCTCTCCCTGAAGGAATGGCTGGAGAACATTCCCAAAAACGCCCTAATTGGTCGAGTGGTCTGCGAAGCCCCCACCAGGCTCCAGGGTAAAGACCTCAATGAAACCACGGAACAGGACCTGTGTCCTTTAAAAAACAGAGTGGATTCTAGTCTCCCGGCTCCCCCTGCCCAGGAAGAAACCTTCGCTCCTGGCCCCCTGCCAACTCCTTTCAAGACAAATGGGCAGGACGAGCATGCTACCCCAGGGGCTGTTCCAAATGGAGGTACAAAGATCCCGGGCAACTGGCAGCTCAAAATCAAACCCACGCCACCTATAGCAACTGGGAGCGCCAGAAACAAACCCCCAGTGCCTGGCTTGCCCTGCCCCGGGGGCTGCAGCTGTGACCACATCCCAGGCGCAGGCTTAAAGATGAACTGTAACAACCGGAACGTGAGCAGCTTGGCTGATTTGAAGCCAAAGCTTTCCAACGTGCAGGAGCTTTTCCTTCGAGATAACAAGATCCACAGCATCCGAAAATCACACTTTGTGGATTACAAGAACCTCATTCTGTTGGATCTGGGCAACAACAACATCGCAAACATAGAGAACAACACTTTCAAGAACCTTTTGGACCTCAGGTGGCTCTACATGGACAGTAACTACCTGGACACTCTGTCCCGGGAGAAATTTGCTGGGCTGCAGAACCTGGAGTATCTGAACGTGGAGTACAACGCGATTCAGCTCATTCTCCCCGGTACTTTCAATGCCATGCCAAAACTGAGGATTCTTATTCTCAACAACAACTTGCTGAGGTCTCTACCGGTGGACGTCTTTGCTGGGGTCTCCCTGTCTAAGCTCAGCCTGCACAATAATTACTTCATGTACCTCCCTGTGGCAGGGGTGCTGGACCAGTTAACCTCCATCATCCAGATAGACCTGCATGGCAACCCCTGGGAGTGCTCCTGCACCATTGTGCCTTTCAAGCAATGGGCAGAACGTCTGGGCTCCGAGGTGCTGATGAGCGACCTCAAGTGTGAGACACCGGTGAACTTCTTTAGGAAGGATTTCATGCTGCTCTCCAATGACGAGATCTGCCCCCAGCTGTATGCGAGGATCTCGCCCACGTTAACTTCGCACAGTAAAAACAGCACTGGGTTGGCGGAGACCGGGACACACTCCAACTCCTACCTAGACACCAGCAGGGTGTCCATCTCCGTGTTGGTCCCGGGACTGCTGCTGGTGTTCGTCACCTCCGCCTTCACCGTGGTGGGCATGCTAGTGTTTATCCTGAGGAACCGAAAGCGGTCCAAGAGAAGGGATGCCAATTCCTCTGCATCCGAAATTAATTCCCTACAGACAGTCTGTGACTCTTCCTACTGGCACAATGGGCCTTACAATGCAGACGGGTCCCATAGGGTGTATGATTGCGGCTCTCACTCACTCTCAGACTAAGCCCCGGACCCTAAAGGGGGAGGAGTGCAGGAAGACGTCCGTGCTCCCCTGCCGCCTGCATCGCGTGGGGGAGTGGGAGAACATTGACCCAGATCTAGCGTGTCACAAGCACCGATGGACATGAGTAAATAAATAACTATGAACTCACTCAACTCATAGGCTCTGGCCCTTAAGCTCCCATCTGGAAACAAAGAGCAGACTGTGGAGCTGCGAGTGCAGCGAGCTAGCTCTTTGCTCCGAGCTCCTTTTGACTCAAAGCCCAGCATGGGGCCTGCCAGAAGAATTGAGCCCCCTTGCTCTGAGCCAAAGGTCCCCTGGGGCTGGCTGCAGTGGCTCTATACATATATACATATATCACATCTATATAGAGAAATAGATATCTATTTTTCCCCTGTGGATAGCCCGAAGATGGCTCCCTGCTGGTAACGCAGGGATGGGCAGTTGCACGAAGGCATGAATGTATTGTAAATAAATAACTTTGACTCCTGACAAGAACAAACAAACAAACAAACAAACAAAAGTGCTGCATGGCTCGCATGGAATCCACACGCTCCAGGGACTCTGCCCCCTCCCCCAGCTCCACCGCCCCACTGCGACTGGAGACGCCTTCACAGCACCCATCCTCTTACCTGATAAGTCCCATCGTATCAAACTTTCTATAAACAAAATACAGTATAATCAGAAAGTGCCATTTCGCCCTTATTTGTGATTGGTAGGCAGTTCAGAGCGTATGTTTACTGTGGAAAAAAATGTAAAGGTTTATTTAAGACATTTGCATGGCTAAGTCATCAGTCCATTTTATGAGTTAACAATGTATTTTGTTGAGCAAAGTTTTTAAGGGTTGTTTTGGGTTCTTTTCTTTTGATGGTGATGTTTGATTTTATTTTAGTTTCTGAGGGGGAATATTTTTCTATACATATCCAATAATGCCTTCCATCTGAATGTAAAATAAGTACCCATGATTTCTATTATAGTACCAGTGTAATTATTTAAGAGAAAAGAATCTGGGGCAGTTAAGCATGACCAATTAATGTCAGTCTAGTGCTTAGGCTGCGATCCTATGGTAGCAATTGTGTGCTGGTAAAAAATCTTACTTATAAAGTAGGAACAAAGAACCGAGGAAGCACGTGAACACTTACTAATTCTATTCGAGGATTTTATAATGGCATATTTTTTCAGTATTAAAGTGAAAATGTTTTCAAATCTGGGTCCTTACATTTTTCCAGTTTCCTCTTTGGATTCATGGTGGATGGGAGGGGGGAGGGGGAAGGTTGGGAGGAGGTGGGTCTCTTCCGGAGCTCAAGAAAGGCTCTCTCCTTAATCATCTTAGTGTTTAATCATTCACTAGCTCCTTCTCCTCACAATCTCCCATCTAGCACTCCTCCTCAGCCCCCTTGACTTTACTACTTTCCCACAGCCCATAAAGTACCATCTTACCCAAACAACTCTGCCCTCCCATCGCCCTCTTCTAATGCTGCAGCAAATCTCTTATTAATGCTGGAAATTAATCCCTCTCTGCTGTTTTTGTGGTGCTGCCCACACTGCAAATAGATTGGGGATGTTAGGATTGACTCTGTCTAGATCGGTCTCCTTAAACAGAGGGAGGTTTCATTGGTCAGCACTCCTTCATGAAAGACAGCCCTAATGACTGGTGTTTCAGATGCTGCTGGCATTTTGAATTCAACATCTGCTGAAAACGGTAAAACTAATTAGTGACCACCCACCCTCCGCCCCAGCAACTACATACTGAAAATTGTTGAAGTACTCATCGTTATGGAAATCAATCATTATCCTAAAAAAAGTGCTTCACTCTTATCATACCAATTTCTGGTTATGGCCCAGTAATTACCCAGGGAAAGCAGTGAACTATTTGAATTTTACAGACCAATGTAATTCTGGTCTGAATCAGATGCCCTAGGGAATTCTAAGCAACTCTATTTCATCAGCAGTTTGGTTACAAACCACACTTATTGATGGGCTTTGCATTCCACCACACATCCAGTCTCACGAAGTATGTCAAAGACAGGAGACCACAGACTGAAACTGAAGAATTAAAACCAGCTCAGTAAAAGCCCCCAGGAGCAGATGGAACGAGATGTGCCAGTTAGAATTCATATTCTAAAAAGAAATAATTTCCCAGAACAGTGATGTTGTGGAGAATGTTTTATTTTTCTTAACACTTTTAAAATAAAATCTTTATTATACACAGTGACTATTCCTAAGGCCATCTATTACTTTTCTTTCCCCTGATACTTTTGTTTATGGATTGCATTTCATAATGATACAATGGAAAATGACTGTCCTCCGGCAGTTGATCTTGGTGATTTACTTATCATTTATTTTTTTATATGAAAGCTTTAACATTTTATGGAAAGAAAAACTGTATTTTTGGTAAACAACTAACAGATTCCTTCATAGTGGAAAAAATGGAAAAAGAGATGGGTCATCTCTCCTCTGATGTTAAGAAAGAGAAAAAAAAAAAACAAGGCAGATTTAGAAATGTCTCTCATGAAAGTTGGCATTTATTGAGAAATATCGACTGAAGTTTTAAAGCTGATCAATAATTAGGGAAGGTTAAGAACAGGAATGTGTCATAGAAACAGTACAGACTGAAACAAGTTTTTTCTTTAAACATACAGTATCTAAAATTAAGTTAAAGCAGCCAAAATGTCAGAATAATAGTTTTAATGATTTTTTTTTTTTTTTTTGGAGTCTTTTGTTGCCAGACATGCTGGATAAACACTCATTTAAGTTTCAAGATCACAGGGTGACTTTCTAATGCTATTTCCATTATACAGATAAGACTACTGAGGCTAAGTGATAGTATACAGGAACTTAAATCATATACAGTAAAAGGCAGGATGCCATTTAATTCAATTTCCTTCATATTTCAAAACCTCATTTTATATGGAACATTCATCATACCAACATCTTAAAGATTATTAAAATGCAAAGCTATAAACTTGCTACTATAAAACAGACTGGGAATGAGGCTGCATCTTCCAAATTATAATCATGGTGGGCCCTTTATCTTTTTTAGTATATCTACCACAAAAGTACCTTTTCTCAGATTTGGTGGAGGTAAATTTGTTCTTCTCTTCCTTAGAATAATAATAATAAATAAAAACATAAAAAGATGAGTGCATCATAAGATTCGTATTTACACTACTGAATATATATTATGCTTACAGTGTTTCCAATCTTATCAAAGCTTCCAGAATCTTAATAATTAATACTATACATGAAAATCTATAGAGAAACAATGTCCTGTGGTTTTATACAGATAATAATTTATTAAGAGTAACTGTGCTTTAGTGACTTTAATAGAATGTCACTACTACCACAATTTAATTTACATAGATATGTTTATTATATGTTTTTATAGAATACATATGAGTAAGCAGAACATATAATACACATGATATACATGTTTGGTTGGAAGGGCTTTGTATCTATTGCTATTTACACAAAATGTTCATTTAAGTTTAATTTTCCCATTCATAGTGTAAATAACCTGTTTCTAGTTAAGTCATATTTTAACTCATCTTGAGGAGATGAAGAGCTTTTGATGGTGACAAATGGGAAGGAAGAGAAAACCAGCCAGAGTATCTTACATGGATACATTGTTTAAAGAAACTTTAGGTTACTCTGGTTGCTGCTGTAGTTATGAGCATGGTAGAGGTTAAGCTGTTGCCATAGATATTAAATGCTTCATATGTTTGCATGTTTATACTGGAAGAAGCTGGGATAACTTTTAACATTAACACAATACAGTTTCTTTTTCTATTTGTACTAGGTGTAATTAGAATTGTAACCAATGTCAAGAAGTGCTAAATGTATATGGGTCATTCTAAAGACAATATGTTAAATTGGCTCTAGGATTTTCATAAACCATGGTAGAGAGAAAGAAAAGATGGGAACAGAAATTTGAAAGGGTGAATGTGAAAGTATCATTGTCAATAAGATTTTGGAATGTTAAATATAGTGGCTTCTATTTCAGTGCTCCTGTTCACTACTTTATACATATTTTCATTTGAAGTATTTACTTGAAGAAAATGGTGATATTATTATGCTAAATGATTTAGTTTCAGCGTTAACTGAGATTTGGTTTATCTTTGTTTTGTTTTTTCAAAGTTTAATCTACTATATTTTGAAGGCCAGATTAATTATAATATCAATAAATTTATGAAAAGCATATCCAAATATTTAATACTTCATATTAAATATTACTCTATCTTAACTAAGGAGAGCTAAATTAATCACATTTTATGTTTTTGCCTATCACTTTTTAGAAATATGTATACTTCTTAAAAGTTATATGCAAATATCACATGCAGGACAAAATGTTTACTTGTTGGTACTGAAACTTGAAGCAACACCATTAAATTGACTCTATGACAGCACCCATTACAGGCCTAGAATGCAGAGACATAAACAGCTGTATCAGCCCTGCTCTATGTTATCAAAATTTCATTGGATTTTAGAAACAAAATTGGAAAAGTTAAGGTAATGATGACTTAATTAAGTGTTCACAAATTATACTTTTTAGGTGAAATGAGACTCTGAAAACATCATGTTGGAATTTTTTTAAATCTTTAAAGCTCAGTCAGTGCAAATTTTTCTCTGTAGTGGACCAAAATTTTTACTTTTTTGGTTTAGACTTTAATTTCTTTAATATATTTACTTTTAAAATAGATTGATCAGACTATATGTTGACAGGGAATTGAGTTTCATTTCTGCTTTGTACAAAATTTGCTGGAGAATTATGTGTTTACTTGTTAAATATAAGCAACCATTTGGCAATGATGACTGTGTACTTGCTAAAAAAAGAACATGGAATTCTTTGGTTTCATACAACATTAGTTCCCAGACCTCCCAAAGATACCAAAAAATGCAAATCCACAAGTCTTCGATAAAATGGTAAAAGTTTGGAATAGAATCTAAGCTTATTTCCCACAGAGTCACCTGGATATTATGTTTAAGATCCAATACAATGTAAATAGTCCATACATAACTATCAGTATTTGTTGTTTTGTAAGCCACTACAAAACAGTCTGCATTTGTTTACTACAGAAACATTTTCTTGAAAATTGATAAGGTTGGTTTGGAAATTCCAGGTTCCAGTGAACATCTTGTCTTAGACTTGTGGTGGGCAGTAAAGGTGTTCATCTCAGCTGAAATGTTCTCTGTGTGTGTGTGTGTGTGTGTGTGTGTGTATGTGTGTGTGTGTGTGTGTGCATATGCACAAGTGTGAATGTGCACACACACAGAAGCTCACTCATGTCTAAATTGGATGTACTTGTTATGTGAGCATGTGGAAATTTCAAGATAATATCAGGTATCTTCCTCAGTTGCTTCTCCAAGTTTATTTTGAGGCAGGGTCTCTCACTGTACCTGGACCTTAGTTGCTAAAATCTGCCTGGGATTTTCCATTTTACATCTTCCAGTGCTGAATGTTCCACCTTGTTCTGTGGTTGTTGATGATGCATACATCTCCCATACTGATGGTACAGCATGCACTTTTTCTGCTGATCAATTTTCATAGCCTAAGGGGGGTATAAACTTGAAAATACATAATTTACATTCTCTATTCTTTGGATTTTTCTAGAGATAATTGTACTGTAAGATGTTTCTTATAAAAATTATATCAGGTAATTTTACTCTTAAGGAGTCTGAGACATATGAAAATAAGCTAATGATATGCATCATTGGAAGAAGAATATAATACACACTTGCAGTGTGTAACACTAGTAGAAATCTTATGTTGTTTAGTAATTTAGGTCTCTGGCCATTGCAATTATATTTTATCAACTATTGCATACTACATTAAAAATAACATAACAGTGCTTTAAATGAAAAGTATTTACCAATATTTTCATTTATTCTTTGATATATAAATAGTGTTCAACATTACACATCCTACTTAGAGTTTTGAAGGGATACAATTTTTTTTAGTCTTAAGTAAATGACACATGATTTTGAAATTTTCATTATTTGAAAAGTAAAGTTTTATATTTTATCCCTGAAATAGATACTATACTTAGTTTAGAAATAATCATCATGACATTCTTCATTAGGTTTGTATATTTCCATATAGGAATAGATTCAGGAAGTTTAATATAAAGTTGTATATACTTTTATAAATATATATTAAAGCTAAACATTTTTATTCTATTCAATTTTAATAATATTTAATTTTCATTTATGTATCCGTAAGCTTCAGTTGTTCAAGTCCAATAGTCTAACAAGCAGGGAACTGTAACAGAGCTATGGATTTGCTTACTTTCATGTCTTGTTGTCTCTAGTCTATTCTTTTCTTAGAAGATGAATAGAAGGAAAAATCATGCTTGGGTGAAACATATTGACAGGGAAATTCAATATAGAGTGAAGAATGGAAGAGCCTCAAGTACAAATGACCCATTGCATATCTGTTATCAAAGAAATAATGTTGGCTCCCTAGAAAAAGACAGGAAAGGAGCAGAATCACCATTAAATATGCCTCTGCCCATATTCCTGGATAATTATTATGTACTTCTTATATTGATTCTTATTTCAACACTGTAAAGTTACTTATGAAATCAGAACAAAATCCACATTATTGTAATCCATATGTGATTTGAATATTAAATGTGCATACAAAGAAATGATTACCATTTACATAAATAGGATTATAAATTAATGGTTGAATAAAAACTTCCCCACAGCTATGCAATATACTATCAACCAGACAGCTTTTATTTTTCAAAGATGTGATCCAAAATGAGTAGGATTAAAATTTTTTGTTATGAAAAGCATAAAACACCATTTAAAATTATGTGCTGATCTGTAGTTGGCTAATTTTTCTAGGTAATCTGGCTCAATTATGAATCCAATGAACTTAAGTTCATTGTGCTTATTTGAGATTGGTGTTTTTGTAGGCTTATATATCAAAAGATGCAGTGTATAATCGTCATCACTGATTCAAATGTTAGTGCTAGCAACTGTCCTGAAGTTTTTAAGTAATGGATGCACATTGGTCGAGATGTGTATCAACTTGTGCCCAAGAGATTGAAATTACTAACATATAAAGTGGTTTGATGTACTCTAATTTTTTTCCAATTTTTATTAGATATTTTCTTTATTTACATTTCAAATGTTATCCCAAATGTCCCCTATAACCTCCCGCATCCCCTGCCCTGCTCCCCTACCCACCCACTCCCACATTTTGGCCCTGGAATTCTCCTGTACTGGGGCATATATAGTTGACATGACCAAGGGGCCTCTCTTCCCAATGATGGCCAACTTTGCCACATATGGCTTTGAAAATAGAGTTAATTCTTAATATAGTGGTCATAAATTTGCATTTTATTTTCAGAAAAACTTTGACTAGGGGGATGACACTTGCATTTTAGGTCCAACAATGAACACTGTAGCAACTAGATACCATGATTCCTATAATATTTAGATGACTCAAATATTAAAATTAACAAGGAGATGGTCTTAATAGGGTACTGTAATTCATGAGGGTGTATTATGTGCAACATGAGGAATGAGAACTAAAATTGACACTAACATATAGAAATGTCAGTAAGCCTTAAAAATTCAATTATACAATATGGAATTCTAACATAGCTTAAATTTTATAAGATAATATTGAGTATCAGGTTAGATCAATTTTGAATACAATTTGTCTATCTGAAGCCAGTACAAGTACTTCTCAAGCTTTTTGCAATGTAAAATTTTATACAGGGATACCTTATAGTGTATCTATTAAATTCTTCATTTGATAAGTGGGAACAAAGTTTATATTTTCAAATGGAATTTTATAAGTCTAAATATGCTAAATGTATATAATATTTATTAAGAAGAAACATTTCAATCCATGTTTATGTTGACATTTTTACCGTGGTGCAGAAATATGTTCAACCTAGTATTTACAAATAAAGTGGCTTTCTAGAATAATACAAATGACATATGTCAATTTCAGAGCATTTTAAGTAACATAATTTTAAGAGAGATACAGCTTCACTAAGAGAAAGGAAGTCTGAGAGAGCACAGCACATTTTAATTAATTCAACAGGTTCTATTGACCATTAATTCTAGTAGATTTAAAAAAAAAACATGATTTAGAAAGCTAACTAAAATACAGCAGATTGTTAATCGTCTGAAGTTATATTAGATAAAGAAGTGGAGAAAACACAGCGAAAGATGGTCTAGGTAGATTATAAATGACGGTGACAAAGGAGTGTAGGGAAGGCAGGATGTCCTTTCTAAGGGTAATTAAGAAAGTTCTTCCTGGAAAAATGATTCATTAGCAGAGTAGGAAATGGTAAAAATTTGATTTATATTTGGAGATATGGTACAAGAGGGATCCTATAGAATAAATCATGAAATTCAGAGTATGCAAAAGGATAAATGAGTGTAGTACATTTAAGGAATGGAGAGACTTTTCTAGTGACTGAAATATAGACATAGAGATAGAGAGTTTGACATACCCAGAGAGGGGCCAGAACTCAGATAATGTATCCTAAGCCAGAGAAAGGAGATTAGGTTTTATTTTGCATATGATAGAAAATCTTAATGTGCAAGTGATATGATCTAAGTTCTGTGCTTAAATAGTCATGTTGTGTCACTGAATGACTAAACCACATGCATACTGACAAGGACCTTTTATTGTAGAATTTGGAAATGTGCGTGGTATCTGTGAATATAATAGTAACAGCAACGGAGATGAGAGTGGCTAACACTACACCATGGTAGAGTGTCTACACAAGAAGGAACAGGATTCTGAGGGAATTGGTTTGGGCTTCATCAAGCGATATTATAGTTTTGGATTTTCTCAGGGAAGAGAAATGAGAGGCAACAGATTCTATATTATAGAGTCAGACCTTCTAAAGATTAATAGGAAATGGCATTGTGGTTTTTGTCATTGTATGGCCTGAGGGACATGAGGATGCAGACTGCAATTTGGGGGAAAATACACTAAAATTGACCATTTTGATGACTATTCTGTAAATGAATTCAACCACAAGGTTGAATTCAATCAGTGTATAATACCTTCAGAGCAGATTTAGTTTAAGCTAAAAACAAACTATTTTATACAAAACAGGTGCAAAAAAAGTATGCATTGTGACAAACTTGTGCATTGTATAAACCATATAAACAAAGCAAAATATTTTCTGAAAATCAACTGGAATGAAAATTGATATGAGACATACAAACTGTATATGATATAAAGGTCAAATACAAGCACTAAATGGGCATGCTCAATCACATTATACTATAAAAAATTATGACAATACATTTTAAAAGTGAAGTCTGCTTTTTTTCATTGAAAACAATGAAATACTTGCATCCTTTCTTTCTTTCTTTCTTTCTTTCTTTCTTTCTTTCTTTCTTCTTTCTTTCCTTCCTTCCTTCCTTCCTTCCTTCCTTCTTTTCTCTCTTCCTTTCCTTTCCTTTCCTTTCCTTTCCTTTCCTTTCCTTTCCTTTCCTTTCCTTTCCTTTCCTTTCCTTTCCTTTCCTTNTCCCTTCCCTTCCCTTCCCTTCCCTTTCCTTTCCTTTCCTTTCCTTTCCTTTTTAAAAATTTTTTGAGAAAGATCTGGCAAAACAAAGTTAACTTTAACAATCAATAGTAAGAAAGATCATATTGTATTGACTAGGGAGGAGTTAAGATGGGAAATGGTTTTAGGGGATTTTTATTTTCCCTACACATTTAAATAAGTCTATAGTTTCACTGTTTCTTCTACACAGCATAATGATATTTAGCTCAAATTTTAAGTGGGAAACAATATTTGGAAAAGAAAAATCTGATTTCTTCCTGGAAACAACTGAGCATCTCTTCAGATCACACTCATTAAGGTCCTCCACCCCCATCCTTAACAAATAAATTCTAATTGACATTAATTTTTTAAAGAAATTTGAAAGGAAGTACTCATTTTTAATCACTGAGTAGTAAGTATTCCGTTGTGTAAATGAAACACATTTTCTGTATCCATTCTTTTGTCTTGGGACATCTTGGTTGTTTCCAGTTTCTGTCTATCACAAATAAGGCTGCTATGAACATGATGGAATATGTGCCCCTGTGGCATCATGGGGCATTTTTGGGGTATATTCCCAAGACTGTTATAGCTGGGTCTTCAGGTAGATCTATTTCCAATTTTCTGAGGAACTTCCAGATTGATTTCCAGAGTTGTTGTACCACTTTTCAATCCCACCAGCAATGGAGGAGTGTTCCTCTTTCTCTATTTCCTCTCTAACATGTGTTGTTACCTGAGGATTTAATCTTAGTCATTCTAATTGGTGTAAAGTGGAATATCTTGCATTTTGGTGCTGGTGAAACTCAAGTACTGGTGTTACACATGTTACAAAGATAATTCCATTCTTCATTACAATTTTTTATTTCCCAAAGCTTCTAGTTCATTTCCATTTCTTCTATATAGGTATGGCATTATATCACAGTGCTTATTATTTTCAAAGAAGTTAAATCTTCATGAGAGTGCTGCTTGGCTCAGACAAAACATTCTCAGATGCTACAGAATTCAAAATTCTCAAATAGATTTTAGGGAACCATTAAAAAAACAATCAATCAAACAAACAAATCATCTGCTCTCAGAAGTCTTTGATTATTTCTTGTTTTCCACTAACTTGCCTTATGATCTTAGAAAAGATTCTTCTATTATCTTAAATAGAGCCCTTAATTCTAATGAATCTTTACTTCCATACAAAATATTGACAGTGAGAGAGTTAATTTCACAAAAGACATCTCTAGAAAAATTTTACATAGGATCAAAAAATATTAAATTATTATTATTAGAACGTATCACGTTCCTTTAACATATGTATCCGTATACCACGCTCATACGTTTTTCAGTCCGTTCTTTTTTAAATTTTGTAATATAACTGTTTTATTTTTTATATAATCTGGATTCTGTAACTTAAAATAATGACTTTGTGTGTTAAGGTATCAATATTGTTTGTTGTTTGAGACAAGGTTTATTTGCACAACATTGGCTGTCCTGGAACAGCCTGTAGACTAGGTTGCCTTTAACTCAGAGATCCATCTGACATTTGAGTGCTAGAATTAGAGGCATGCTCCATCATTTTCTGTCTGACATACCAGTTTAATGCTCTCTTTATTGTTTTACCATTTAATATAACACTAATCCTTTGCTTTTACACAGCATAAAATAGAGCAATAAGATTGTTTCAGTGTCTGGGATGTAGTTTGGAAATAGGAGCTTGATAAATTCTAAGTTATGTTAATAAAGCAGGTTATTGGGCTTCAGTAATATACTCAAAACATTTGCTTTATTCATTACCATGTAAATAAATATTTTGTTACTCAATTTATTAATTTTAGTAAAATTGCTATTAGTTTTAACATAATAGTATACACATTTTTATTAATGACAAGTTAGAATCAAAGAAGGTTCATATTCTCTGGATCATTTATTCTAGAATATTCAGATATCAAGGATTTTTGGAATTTTTAGAGATGGAATTTCTTCTCTAGAATCAAACAGTTTTATTTCTAATCCAAGCTTCATAATTATCAGTTTTGTGATCTTGATCCCTTTATGTGAACTTGATCCATATTTGCAAAATGATCCCATGAATTTCTCACATACAAATTGTAATTGCCAGAAATAATACTTTTGTAAATTTGAGGGATGATATTACTGACTATTAGGGCTACTTCAGGACTAATATTATACATACATACATGTGTGTTATACCAATCAAAACTGAAATCCTGTGTGTCACTAATGGAACACAAAAATTGGTCTAATTTCTACAAGTGATTTGAAGAATATGTCTTAAACAAATAACATGCGATTGAATTACGTCTTTATGTAAATATGAATGTGATTATGTCCTGGTTGAATTAGAACAATTCTTGTGTTTGGTTAGCTGTACAAACTATTTTAGTTTTCCCAGGTATAACATAAATACGTATGCATGTTTTTATAGTATTACTACTGAAATACTATTGATAGTTCTTGCCATGAACACTTCTCACACTAATTTTGAAAGTTAGTAAGAACAAAAATTCAGAATGTTCTCTGTCCCACCTTATTATTTACTTAGCCTGTGTTGACTACACTGTTCACAGTGTTGGGTCCCGTTCATTGTGCAGTGGCTCAAAAGATATGAGAGTTGTTCTATCAAAGCATATATTTTGGATTAAACATTTTTAAGAAAGTCTGCACGAGTAACTTACATCGTGCATTTTTAAATATAACTTTATATATCCTGGATAAAATCATTCTGCCCAATGAGAAGTGCATATTTTCCACATCTTTGATGTCTCAGTCCATTGCTGTCCTGTGTTCCATACCACCTTGACATTTCTGTTTTCAGGAGACTTGTTTAGCCACAGTAGAATAGAAAAATATAATTGCCTGATATAATTACAAGAAAACAAAATCATATCTCAATAAAACTTAAAGCAGACTAAAATTATGAGCTCAGTAACGAATCAGAAAGAAAGGTAAGAATTCATGACAAAACAGTAACAAGGAGCTGCTGCCTGTTTTTATAGATTTTAGGCATTTCTCAGTCTAATTGTGTGTCATTTAGCATGAATGCCTTGGCCTGCCTTCAATTGTGCCATCTGCTGAAGCACAGGATCTCATCCCTTCATCCTGACCAAATGTTTCAGAATAGCTCATTCCTTGAGAAATATAGAACATTCTAAAGAACCAATCCTCTCTATTAATCAAGAAAGGAAAAACTCCTCCAATTTTTCAGTTAGATTGGAATGTTGACTAGCCACAGTAGTGAATATTTTAAAAGTTATTTTATTCAAAATTATTCTATTCCAAGGTATCTGTAATTAATTCTTTCTACATATGAAGATCACAAATATGATATTATAACAAATATAGTAAGTATGATATTATAAGAAATGATGTACTAAGCTATAACTGATTAATATGCAGGTTTTAATATATTATAGGGTTACTTTCTTATTAAGTTACTTAAACAAGTTAATTTTCTTTAATTTAGTGTTTTAAAAACAGATTGATTTTCCACATGAACTTTTTGCTAAGGACCTATAAAATAAAAGGTCAGCTTATTCTTATTTGCTACAATGCTCTTATATAATCAAGAAAATTCTAAGTGGCAAAGAATTTATTTTCTACCTGATTTTAAAATAACTTATTGCTGTATTGTCAGTAACAGGTAGGTATTTTTGCTCATTAGAGTGCTGAGGCATAATTTACAGTTTAAGTTCTTCCTATATGTAGAACTTAGGTGCCTAACTTCTTGTACTGTTTTAAAAAAAAAAAGAAAATCTTAATGTTAGTGGAATGAATGGTATTTGTAAATTACTTATCTTTCTTGTTTGAAATATATTCAGATCGTGCCAAAGCAATAATCACTACAGCATCTTCTATATTCTTACTCATTCAAACACTTTACAACATGCAAAACAATTTATTTTTTAATAAATACTTTGGATTCTCTATTTTCTATGATGTCAGTGGTAGCTAGTTGTTAAGAGAACTTAACATTTCGATGAACTGACAGCATTATCTTTGTTTTGGAAAAAAATAGGGATACATATATGAAATTAAAGTTACATATTTAGAAAAATGTAAAAATGTTCTAACTGGCCAAAATACGTTTTAAAAGTTCAATTTATGAATTATTTAGTATTAGTGTTAGTGCATCAAGGCCAGAATGCTCATCTATTTAAGCAAACCTTCTTTTTATTTATTTATTTTTATTAAATATGTTCTTTGTTGGCATTTCAAATGCTTCCCCCTTTCCTGGTTTCTCCTCTGAAAACCCCCTATGATGTCCCCCTTCCCCCTGTGCACCAACCCACCCACTCCTGCTTCCCTGTACTGGCATTCCACTACACTTGTGCATCAAGTCTTCACAGGACCAAGGGCCTCTCCTCCCATTGAAGTCTAACAAGGTCATCCTCTGCTACATATGCAGCTGTAGCCACAGGACCCTCCATGTGTATTCTTTGGTTGGTAGTTTAGTCCCTGGGAGCTCTGGGAGTACTGATTGGTTCATATTGTTCCACCTATGGGGCCGCAAACCCCTTTAGCCCCTTGGGTCCTTTTTCTAGCTCATCCATTGGGGACACTGTGCTCAGTCCAATGAGTGTCTGAGAGCATTCACCTCTGTATTTGCTATGCACTGGCAGAGTCTCTCAGGAGACACCTATATCACGCTCCTGTAAGCAAGCACTTGATGGCATCCACAATAGTGTGTGAGTTTGGTGAATGTATATGGGATGGATCCCCAGGTGGGATCCATCAGTCTTTCCTTCATTCTCTACTCCATACTTTGTCTCTGCATCTCCTCCCATGGGACTTTTATTCCTCCTTCTAAGAAAGACCCAAGTATCAATACTTTGGTCTTCCTTCTTGAGCTTCATTTGGTCTGTTAATTGTATTCCAAGCAAGCCTTCTAACAACAAGCTATATTCCTTTTGCAAAAGTTTACATCTTAAAAAAGAGTGATTGAACTTCTCCAGAATATTTTATATATACATAAAACATAAGACCCTCTAGTCTATAAATAATATCAACAGTACTGCTGTGAATAAGGACAGTGATAGAGCAAGCCTGTCCTGGGTATTTGGTATTTTATGTCTAGAGGATCAATGAGAAGAGAATAACATATTTTCATAGCTTGGTTGTGTAAACAAAATAAGATTATTTTTATTAAACTACATTTCAAAGTTTTAATGCCATGACATAAAAATATACCCATGGAAAGTTTCCTAAATGAATATTATACTATTCTGAAATATAGAACAAATATATTTGCAAGCAAACTTAAGTTTCCTGGATTTCTAGATATATAGTCTTTCATTAAGTATTAAGCAGGAATTAATAGTTTCTATTAAATTCAATAAAAATTTTATTTCAATTGTATTATCCATCAAAGAATTAATTACTCAATATAAATTGGACATTCTATAATATTTTTTAATTCTTGTAATGTGTTTGTTTTGTAAAGCTCAATGTATTAGTAGATATACATAATTATTAATCACCACTCTAAAAGCATCAGAAAACTTAATATTTGAAAATTATTTCATTCCTAGAAAATCTTAGGGATTTGACTTAGGCAAAGGGATTAGTTTGTGTCTTTTATTCAATATCTGTAATTTAGGTTTAAAAGCAACCCTAGTGTCCCAAATATTGGAACAGAAACTCTATGAGTAATATTTACTTAAAGCTTAGCCTTCTTTTCATTCTTAAAGAAACACTTTTGGCTTTACTTCAGTAATCCACTTAAAATACTTTAGCCAATTTACATAAACAGCTCTATCGAGTTATATTTTTCCCCGGTCAATTGGCAGAAATTTTTCCTTTTTGGGAGAAAAAAAATCGCTATATTTGTTAAACTTTCTTATAAATTAAATCACATGGAATTGTATGTAATGTACTTAGCTAAATTTGTTAATCATCCAATGAGACATTGAAATATGTAGATTAGTGATAGCACCAAGTTCATGGATGTTCTAGGGAAATCAAAACAAAAGATAACTCTGAGAGAAAAATTTACCCATACTTACTCATTACTGCTATGGCTTAAGAGGAATATCAACACTCCAATGTGTACAATAGGGATAAAAAAGAATTAATATGAACCAAATAATGAAGCCCCATTGCCTTTTCTTTGTAAACACAGCATTAACCTTTCCATTCCTGTCCTGTAATGTTGCTGACACCACTTGGAGACAAAATTAAATGTGATCTTGACCCTGGCTGTGCAGCAGGAGTGTTGCTGCAGTGATCAGTTCGCCTTTCCATATGTATATTCTGGGAGCAGGCAGCAAATGACAGAAGGAGAATTTCATCATTTTGGCCCAGTTCACTAAGAAAAACCTGTGACTATTATTCCACTGTTTATGGAGAGAGAAACCAAGTGTCTGTTACTTGGAAACAAGAAAACACTGTGTAAATTGGAACATTTGATTCCATGGGACTATGGTTTTAAATAATGTTATATTAGCTCACAAATATTTTAATATTTCCCCTATCTTACTTAGAGGTGTTTGTTGTAGTGGTTTTGTTTATCCAGTAAAATACATATTTGAGCTCTGTTAACAAAAAATTTACTCAGCTGTATTTTGTGAGCTGTTTTTCTACAATATTGCATACATGATATATCTTATTCAATAATCACAATGAACCTGAGGCAAAATATTGTTTCAGAAAATAGCTATAAATATTTGATCACTAATTACATTCCTTTGTTTAAGGCAATCTGAAAAGCATGCTCTTTAAACTTGTGTGAACAGCTTAGCAGGCCTCTAGACACTTCTACACTCTAGCTCAGATAATAAGAAATTATCAGCTAAAGTGAGGTAGCATCACATTGAATAAATTATGGTACTCAAAACTATGCACAAGGTTAAAATATATCACCCCAATACATTAGTCAGGAAACCTGCAAAGTTAATGAGAATCCTCAGTTTGACTAATTGTTGGCATTAAGAAGGAAATTTCAAGGTCTATTAAGAAGGAAAATGAAAATTCAAGTGGATATGTAACTTAGTGTGCATAGTGGAGGCTGGCAAGGGCAGAGAGAAAAGGTTATGAACAAAAAGAGCAGAACAATCACTAAGTAGATGTAAAAACCAAATACTACATTATGGTGAGGAAGCAGCCATGGGTGCCCCTGATAACTTACTCTAAGTTCAGAACGTTAGCCTTATTTAGAATGATATGGCTATTTTGGTTTAATATGATAACACAGAGACAAATATTCATGTTCACTTGATATTTTTCTATTAGTTTTATATCACAAATATAAATTCTCACTTCTTCCATTTGAGTAACAAGTAACAATATATGTATATTTTATTTTATTACCTACAAATATTCTGTAAATAATAATTTTAGGCAACTTCTGTACACTAGTGTTTTTAATGTTTTGTTACTGCCAGACACTTAGGTTCTAATTGTGTCAATTGATATATCATGTTTAGTGAATTAGAACACTGAAATGATATCAAATTTGATAATAGTCTATTCAATATATCTACAACTGTTAAGGTGAAAACAGTTGTTTTGAATTTTCAATCAAAATGAACAGATCTATTTTGTATATGGTGTGTATGATTGGTAAATATATTTATAGAAAAGATCATGTAGAGATTTATGGAGACAAATACTATTCTCTTGCAAATAAGTATATCTGAACTTCTGTTCTTTACAAAACAATATAACATGAATTCAGTACTTGGAAAAATAACTAAATTATCATTTTTAGCTAATATTAATGGTTCTTTATTAACCTGATTACTTCATTTACCTAACTGAGGGAAATTATGGAAAGACAGATCTTATAATCCTGTGTTTCATAGATATGTTTATTGATTTCATGGTCTTCAAAGATTTGGGCTTCTCCCAAATGCTGAAAGTACTTTTGTTGGTGAGGCAAATTCATGTCCTAAATGTTGAATATAGTTTGATAAGTAAGACAATCCAGCTTCTTAAAGACTTCCATTCTCAAATGTTTTCTGTCATGGGAACTCATTGGAGGACACAAGTGAAAACACTACAAGGATTGTTTACAATGCAGCTAGATTCCTCGGCAACATTTCAAACTTCTTGATTCACCAATCTAAACTTGTGGCAATTCCTATTTAAAAAATAGCATTCTTCATATATATTAGGATTGGGCTGAGTAAAAGATTCTCCAGGCGACTGGAGAAATGGCTCAGCCATTAAGGGTCCTGAGTTCAATTCCCAGCAATCAAACGGTGGCTCACAATCATCTGTAATGAGATACAATACTGTTTTTTGATGTGTCGGAAGACAGTGACAGTGTACTTACACAGAAAAAAAATAGATAAAAATAAATATCAATATAAAAAAGGGGATCATGCAGAAGTATATTTTAAGATATTTGTGGTATAGGGCTCTGGTAATTAATTAGAAGTAGTGTGATTGAGGGAATTGCATCTAAACTTTAATTTTAAATAGATTAACTTCTGTTGCATGGGACATTTGAACAGAGAAGTGTTTAAGAGTTTTCTGGGTCTAAGTTTCAAGTTGGAGTCTGTTTCAATGATTTTTTCCCCATTCTTACAAATCTTCACTTTCCAAGGTTTGAGTAACCTGAAATCAAAGCAGGCTTTAAATATCCAGTAGAAAACTCCAGAAATAAACCATTTGTAAGGCTTAACTTACTGTGCCACTTCAAGCTCTTAATGCAGTCAGTACTACTGTATTCCATTCTGCCTGGATGTGAAACACTCATTTCTCCAGTAATGCTATGCTGTGCCTATCATCTGCTATTACATAAATAGCAATCTTGGTTACTGGATCTACACTGGGTTATCCCTGGGCTTCTGTTTATGTTACTCTCTTTTTAATGATGCTTACAAAGCCAGAGAGCAGAATGAGAGCAAGACACTAGGTTATAAACATTGGAAATAATCCTCTTTGGGTACATTTAGTAATTTTACCAAGCATAGGAGAAAAATGAGAGGAAAGGAAACTTTGTGCTGAGGGCTTTGGAAGGTTCCTCATCTGCAGTTGACATTAACAGAGTCCTGCAAAATAGCAAGGTGAGGAAGTAGTTGATGTTGAGAATAAGGGACATAAAACAGAACTTTGAGAATGTGGTTAAGCAAATGCCCTTAAGATCCACAGATGCTGCGTTAAGAAATGTACCTGAATCCTGTGCTTTAGTAGGATTGGTATCAAAGTGCAATCGACATTAGTTGTTAAATAAGTGAGCACAGAAGGAAAGACAACGTAGTATTTTTATCAGGATGCTCAGCTTCAGCCAGCTGTTGCCATGGGAAATTGAGGCAAACCATTGCCAGCTTGTTTATTCTTTCAAAATCAGCCAAAATTCTGGTTTATTTATTGGAATTGATTTCAAGTATATATAACAGTGCATCTAAAAAGAATAATACTTAAGCCTGAGTGAGATAGTTTATTGTTCATAAATTAGTTGAGAAGACTAGAGTCATATGCTGAGATGTCAGATCTTTTTCTCCAGTGATTTAGGCAGATGCTTTCCATCCATCTACCTCACTTATCTACTGTCACAAGGGACAGGTATTGTTACTGTAGCTTAATGTGTCAGTGCAGCAGAGAAACTTCCAAGCACAATGGAGAATGTGATTTGGTTATTTGAGTAACATCATTTAACAATACCATAAGATTCTACCCCATGAAGAGTGAAAATCGTTTACTTAAAATAATGTAAACATTTTGACAGTGATACAAAATATGAATGAGATATTTTAATTAGAAATATGCACTTGGGAATTATAGAATATCACATAAATAATTATCAACATAGAAGAAATCATCCATGTTCAGATACAAAAGAGTGAGGTTGGAACAAAATTCTCAGGAAACTGTTCAAGCACGGCACGGGTGAATGTTTAGGACTGAGTTCATGTTGCAAAAAAGTGGGAAGGAGTAGAAGTCTGAGTCTGAGTGTAGCAGCCGCACTCTGGACAAAGATACAGTGAGTGTGAGTGTAGCAGCCACACTCTGGACAAAGATACAGTGAGTCTGAGTGTAGTTGCCACTCTCTGAACAAAGAAACAGTGAATCATTATGCAGTACCATTCACAGTCACAGATCTTTCCTGTATAGGGAACCAGATTTGGAGTGTTGTTCACTTATTGGGAAGACATATAATGGCTATAAGTACCGAACGTATGTTTTTGTGTTTTGAAAATTAAACAAGGTTATGAACACAGCAAGTAAATCAAGTTCAAACCACAGTTCTTCCTCATTTAGAATAAATGAAAATATATCAAACAATAGTACGGAGGAAGACTTTGAATAACCTATTTAATATTCTATCAGTTGATCATTATGACTGACTTATGAACTGGAATGACCAAATTCGATGGAAAAAGAAGAATGGATTCTCTGTTGGGGAAGAATGAGTATCAGTTATATTGCTCTCAACAAGTTTCAGTTTTCAAGAAGATGATTCCTTGCTAAGACAATGTTCATAAGTAACTTATTTATTTTGAGTCCAGGTGCAAAGTAAATATAAAATCAAATCAAAGGAATTGTTGAAGTTACAGAGAAATCAGAGAAACAATAGATTTATAACATATTTAATGAAAGCCTAAGCTACATATGGAAATAAATATATGTTTATAAATATTGTATATGGGCTTTCTCCCTATGTGTGTTTGTGTGTGTGTGTGTGTGTGTGTGTGTGTGTGTGTGTTAAGCTATTTTACACTTGTAATGCTGACCCAGGTATAATTTTGTTGAAGCTATGGAGCAACACATAGTGTAACGAGAGTTTTAGGTGAAATATTTGGAAAGAAATATTTGGTAGCTAATATTATGATCCAAAGAAGAGAGGAAAAGCTGGAGAATAGTCCTAAGATTCATGAATAAGTATGAATAATTCTGATGATAAGTATCTTCTAGGATATGAAGAACTGATTTAGTAGATGAGCTTCTAGTATAAGAAAAATTAAAATAAGCTTTCAGTTAAAAGTATGTGTTTTATGAGCTAGAGCACTTACTTGTAACATGGATGCCCGACTGAATGCAAGTAGAAGCCCAGATCGAAGGTATTATATTCTCTAAGATATTTAAAGGCAGTATAGTTTCTTTATAATAGACTAGTTGTATCTTGTTATACATAGGAACATGATTTAGTGATAAAAAAAAAAAAAAAAACAAAGCCTGGGTGTAGGTAAGTGGGAAATGCATATTTTTGGTGTCAGGTAGCAGAGGATAGGAAGATGAAAAAATCCTTCTCATTGAAGTAACAGAAATGTTATCTCAGACTTTACAGTTACCACCCAATCCTCCCAAAATGCAATAGTTTACACGTCATATTCATATAAACCAGGTCTTATAAGGTGTCTTTGTGTTTGGCAACCAGCGTAATAAGATACGGAGATGCATAGAACTATTGGGTTTGCTCAGTGATTATTGAATTATTGCAGAGTGAATATTAAAGCCATTTATAAAAGGGCAGATGTCTGATTCTTGATCATTTATAAATTTTCTCATTTCTTTCAGAGGATATGATTAGACATTACACTTAGAATTGTTTTGGAAGTTCTGCTTGACAGAGTTGTTACATTTCTTTTATTTATTAAATGAAAACTATTCTAGAAAATAGATGTAATGCCTAGGTCTTTATGTACAATGATTTATGAGTTAATAAATAATATTATCTGTTATATATAAGCACTATAATCTAAATATATGTTCTGATCAATGATGATACACAAAATGAAATTTCTGTATAAGCCTTTAAGAGGTACTCTGTAAATTTTTTGTCCTTAAATGAGCTGAAGTTCTATAGCTATTGAGACAGTTTTAGGGGTAATGTTAGTAGAATATTTTAAAATAGAATTAATTTGTAATGTTGGGAATTTTACAGGTTCCTAATATATTTAATGAAAACCTAAGCTATACTTTGAATTAAATATATGTTTGTATAAATTGTATATAGAATTTCTCCTTGTGAACATGAGAATATTTGGAATATATCTCTCTTTAAGCTAATTGAGTGGGAAAAGAGGAATAACATTTTTCTTAGTAATCATGAGGTGGACAGCATGGACAAATATTGGATACGCCAGCAAAATAGTAGTCACCAGCCAGCTTTGGCAAAATTGTTCTGACCTAGCTGGCTAAAGTGTGTAAGTTTAATACCATAGCTCAGGAGGCAAAGATACATATAATCTGTATGAGATAAGCCTTTTCTGCATATCAAGTTCCAGACCAAGAAAGACTGCAAAGTGAGCTCCTTTGTCAAATTAATTATTTTGACCAATCACATTATGTTTTTCTCCAGTTAAAGTAACTCATTTTAAGCAATCCTTTATTTGTCAATAATTCTAACCAGTGTCAAAATGCAACTGTTTATAATTTCTTTACATAATGAAAATAGTCATACTAATTGCAAAATATTTAGCAATATGACTATTGCAAGATAATATTTAATGAAAGCATTTCTTACTAATGACAACCATCTAGCTTTAAATGTATACGTTCCCTAGAATCATAAAGTTAAATAACTCTTCTTAGTTGGCCACATGTCTGAGTGTAGGAAGGCTTAGCTTTAGTATTTAAGGGTTTTTCTTTCTGAAAAAGTCTATTAGCAGACATTTTAAGACACCAATGCATGTTATGATTCCTCCATTATCTTTCATGGAACAATGTAATTGCTTCCATATAGTCCATGGTCATCCCTACTATTAAATACAGTCTACAATAATGTCAATGTCTTGGGTTTGGTCTATTTTTGTTTCTCTACTTCATTGAATTACTTTCTACGATATTAAGATAAAACAAGTGCATTTTTAAAAGTGCCCTCAATAATGTTGTAGGTGGTGACATAGTGCTTCTTAATTATGCCTGTCAAATCATGGGAATTTGGGAGGGGATTGTAAATGAGAATAAAAAAGAATATACTTTTACTATTACAACAGAAATTTCCTTTTTTTTTTTTTTAAGAGTCTGTCAGGAGGAAAATTTAGACAGTTCAGTTTAATTTATTCACTAATAAGTTTAAATTAGTACCTGTTTTACATATGAGTCAACTAGTTATAAATTTAGATTGAACTTAAAAACTGACATATGTAGTAACAGTTTGTCATAGACACAAAGGATGAATGCCTAGGTAAGATTACCACAGAGACAATATAACAGTGTTTATGTATTGTAAAAGAGCCTGACCTAGTTTCAATTTAAGGAGGCTCTGCCAGGTAGAGGAATGACAGGATTTCTGATGTGTAGAGAATTTCTGTCAGCATTGCAAATCATTAGAACTTCCAAGTCTGAAAAACGCATAGGCAAATCTGCACCTTTGTAAAAATTATTTCTCTTATCTCATAAAAACATAAATGCATGTTTAAAACTGATGGTTACATTTAAATAAATTTTCCTAAATATATTAATTTATGGACAGTCTGATAAATAATCACAAGAGTGAGTGAGCTTTAGAAAAAAAAATCATGGGAAACAAAATTGCTATTTAAAGTATTAATATGTTTATAACAATATGCTGTCCTGAAGAGGGCTATCATATGGTTTTCCCCCATATAACAACTTTGCCCACAGTTTTTATCCTGAACTATGAGAGAAATCATGCATGAGCAAGATTTTGTAAACACTGGCTGAGTGGTAGTTGAAAACTATTCAAATATATTAATTTCTAAGAAACTTATTTTTATGTGATGTCTTTTCCAGCATAAAATATTATGTTCATAATATGTTGACATTATTTTCAAATATCTCTAAAAAATTTACTTCACTTTCTAAGAAAAAAGAAAATGTATTTCTAGAAATATTGTTTCTATTGCTAATAGTATTTTGCTTTTATTATCTACTACGCAATTTTGTAGTTTTATAGCACATGAATAAATCTTTACAACTCTTTACAACCCTTATTTAATAACCTACTTACAAAAGTTTTTTTGAGAGAACAAGGACATCATTTTATTAATTTTAATTTTCTTTTTTTTTTAAGATTTATTTTATTTATTATATGTAAGTACACTGTAGCTGTCTTCAGACACTCCAGAAGAGGGAGCCAGATCTCGTTATGGATGGTTGTGAGCCACCATGTGGTTGCTGGGATTTGAACTTATCACCTTTGGAAGAGCAGTAGGGTGCTCTTACCCGCTGAGCCATTTCACCAGCCCTAATTTTAATTTTCAATTAGACCATATTATATAAACTTAAGTATTATCATGTTGCCTAGATAAAATCAAATTACTTTAAGAAAATTTTGAAATAAATTTACATTTATAAAATGAGATTAGTTTGTATGGTGTTATGAATAGTTTACATTATAAAGAGTTCAAAATATTTAGTTTTACTTATTCCAAACTAAAACAGAAATATACTTTAATCCCAGCACTCGAGAGGAAGAGGCAGGCGGATTTCTGAGTTCGAGGCCAGCCTGGTCTACCAAGTGAGTTCCAGGACAGCCAGGGCTATACACAGAAACCCTGTCTCAAAAAACCAAAAAAAAAAGAAATATAGTGAATAAATGTGTGTGTGTGTGTGTGTGTGTGTGTGTGTGTGTGTGTGTGACTGAAACACAAAAAAAAGTAGGAGTGTAATTTTGTACTGCAGGAAATTACTAGCATTGGTTCTAATTTGATTGGAAAGAATAAAAAAGCACATAGGTTAAACTAAATAAAATAAAATTTATTACTAAAAACTGAGTAATTAGAAAATAATTTGCATTATTTGCTATACTTACAGAAATATCCAAGAAAACACCGCGGCAGGCAGATCAAGTTTTGAATTGTTTCTTACAAGAGACCTCACAGAAAAGGCTGACTTACTATTATAGCCATAAATCCTACATCTTTATTGACACATTTCCCATTATATTCACTTAATTCCACTTTTTTGATTTTACATTTTCCCTCAAAATTATCACAGAATTTCAGAGAATTTAGTGGGTAACCTCATCAACAAAGAAAATGGTATTTGGGGCATGTCTTAGTCAGAGTTTCTATTCCTGCACAAACATCATGACAAAGAAGCATGTTATGGAGGAAAGTATTGGGTTTACACTTCCACATTGCTGTTCATCACCAAGGAAGTCAGGCCTAGAACTCTAGCAGGAGCTGATGCATATGCCATGGAGGGATGTTCCTTACTGGCTTGCTTCCCCTGGCTTGCTCAGCCCCTCTCTGATAGAACCTAAGACTACCAGTCCAGAGGTGGTCCCACCCACAAGGGGCCTTTCCCCCTTGATCATTAATTGAGAAAATGCCTTACAGTTGGATCTTATAGAGGCATTTCCTCAACTGAAGCTCCTTTCTCTGTGATAACTCCAGCTGTGTCAAGTTAACAAGGGGTGGATTGTAGTGGCTATCCCTGGTTGTCAACTTGACTATATTTGGAATGAACTACAATCCAGAATTGGAAGGCTCACCGGTGACCCTAACCTGGAGGCTGGGAGATAGAAGTTTCTGATCTGGATCTTGGTATGGAGGTCTTGAAGCATAGTGGCTATGGATTCCAGAAGATTAAGACGGGGAGATCTCTGAGTTCAAGGTCATCTGGGATTAAAGGTGTGATGGCACACACTTTTAATCTAGGCTACACCTTCTTCTGGAGATCATATAAGGACATTGGAAGAAAGGAGACTAGCTCTCACTCTTTCTTCTGCTTGCCGTGTGGGACTGAGTAACTGCTAGATCCTTGGACTTCCATTCACAGCTACTACTGAATAATTGTTGGGAATTGGACTGCAGACTGTAAGTCATCAATAAATTCCTTTTCTATATATAGACTATCCATAAGTTCTTTGACTCTAGAGAACCCTGACTAATACAGTGCACAACTGAGAAAGGCTAACTGTCCTTTATCGGGGCCTTGGTTATGGATGCAGCATGCAGCCTTGATCATTAATGTCTGGTTAGAGTCCCATAAAATTAGTGAAAGTGCTCCAGAACTATCAACAGAATCAAAAGGCTGGTAAGAGTTTATCTGTATATGCAAGGAGAGAGCTACAAGTAGTCTAGCCTGGCTGAAGGTTACATTATTATTACAGCCTATTAAAGAGTCAATGTAGCGGAGACAAACACCACAAGTGGAAAGTGAGCCCCAGAATGCATTAAATGGTTTGTTTGAGGTTTCAAATATTGTGTATAAAGCAGTTAGAGTTGTATTATATATTAAAATTGAAGGTTGTGAACTCAACATTTATGTAATGGTAAAATTACATAAACCCTTCCTGGTTCCCCTCTAACAATCCCACCCTATTCCACATTTGCTTTGTCTCTAAGAGAGTGCTCTCCCACTCACCCACCCACCACTAGAATCACTGACAACACTGTCCCAGTGGACTGTACTTGGTTCAGGAGATCTGAACTCAGGTCCATAGCCAGAACTTTACCTCTGAGTCACCTTACAATCTGAAGGACTATGAGACCTTTAGTACAGAAAATCAGATGGATTTAAATATTAACTACAGTGCACTTTTTAAAGGAAAATAATGCTAATAGAAGCTAAATCTTTCTACTCTTATTCTCAAGATATTGTAGGGGATCACATTGTCAAGCCGTCTACATGTTACTCTATAAATACAAATGGCGTCTTGTTTTCAAGTGTTCCTCTATGTGCACAAGCCATGGAGGGATGCCCTTCTCCCCTGTATATGACAGATTCATATAAATATTAAAATCTTCATCTTATAAAAACTACAACCATTTCCTTCAACATACTGATGATATATAGCAATTTTTTACTGTTTTTAATGCCCAAAATTATATACATATTCCAGAATTATATACATATTACTACTAAGAAGACAATACAACCTAGTATTTGACCTAATGAATATCCAAATTAAATTAAGAAAATTGACTACAAAACTGAAATAGAACTTCAAGTTTGAGATATGAAGCTTTAAAACTGAAATTCAAGTATGAATAACTAGACTGATAAAGAGTATTTATAATATTTTAGGCCAATTAATATTCAATACATTTTTCTTCTAAGGGTAGTAATGAATATAGGCCTGGAGGATTTTAATGTTTAGCAAGACTGCTTATTCCATTATCTAATAGAAATCTACTCTTCTTGTGTTATGTACACGGACTTTTTTGTTATTTTTCTTGTGTGCTCTTATCTGCACTTTACTCTAGGCTCCATTTCAATCACAAGGTTATGCAAGAAACAACAGCAAATACACTGGCCTCTATGTTTATTGAGGCTGTAATTTTCTAGGTCATACATGTGCAATATAAAAGAGTGATTTGTTAGTAACAAGCTTTTACATTTATAGACTATATTTCCTTATCCACTTCTTGGAACTGAATAATTCTAACTTAATTGTCCTCTCTAAATCAGATTTACTGCAGTTATTTCCTTTGCAGCATTTCAAGAATAACTATATTATTCTCCAAGGGAATATGTAATGGAGTCGTTTAGCTTGGGTACTTCCTCCAGGGCTACTTGCAGAGATCAACTGGGAAAATAACATTACCCATCTTCAAATATCTTCAAGATAGCACTTTTTCCAAAGTCTAAACCAGCACTCTACATTCTAGCAAGATGATTTGTCTTACTCAACAGAAAACTGCCATTTGCCAAAGGGGGAGAATATATATATATATATATATATATATATATATATATATATATATATATATATTAGAGTATTGCTATTCAAGCCTTACATTAATTATATACAAAATATTGTGAGAACCAGAAAAAATTTTATTTTGTAATTTCCTTCTAAATTATTACTGGTTTTTNGGGGGAGAATATATATATATATATATATATATATATATATATATATATATATATATATATATATATAAAATAGAGTATTGCTATTCAAGCCTTACATTAATTATATACAAAATATTGTGAGAACCAGAAAAAATTTTATTTTGTAATTTCCTTCTAAATTATTACTGGTTTTTATTTCATTTTTAATAACTGGACACTTGCAATATTTGGTAATGGTAATGCTCTTCTTTCCTGATCTCAAAGGCAGAACAATGCTTTAGTGGTCTGTCTATTGCCATTATCAGCTTTTTTTAAAAATTTTCCCCTAACCTTCATCACTTGCTTTCCTTATTTGATTTATTTGTGTTATTATTATTTATTTATGTTGTAATAAATAGGTCTCATACACCTACTTCACTACTGAAATATTTGTCTAGTTCTGTACTGTTTTCTTCACTGCTCTCCTAAAACTGTTCCTTTAAAATTTACTAGAGATAATCACATTATTAATTTTTACTTAGTAATGATCGGCCCTCCCTTAAATGTAACATTTGAAAAAGGTAAACATTTATGTCTTCTACTGGTATTTTTAGTTACCTCTTTTTATTTCAATATCCATACTTCACTTTCTTGTTCAGTGACAATGTCCCTCTGCTGCTTTGCTGTTTCTCTAAGGTATTCTGTTTGTCTAAGGTATTCTGTTTGTCTAAGGTGTTCTGTTTGTCTAAGGTATTTTCTCTCCTGTTGGCAGATGCTGAGCTACCCCTCTCTTCCCTCCAAATTCACTGCCTTGACATTCTCCTCAGTTCTGTCCAAGAAAGTTGGTGAATATCTGTCTCCTGTGTGTATTTTTGGTAGAATTGACATTTACCCTAGGGTATCTCAGAACATCTAGATGTGTTATGTGGCTGTTTAGGACTTCATCCTTACTGTCTACCTGAGACATTGCCATCCAAAGTTATTCAAACTGCATCCAGTCATATTATTTTCTTTATTCTTTTCTACGTCCCATTCCTTTATGTACATACACACACACACACACACACACACACACACACACACACACACACACACGCTTGAAATGGACATTTTCTTCCAAACTAACAACAGCACTGGGAAACAATAATAATATCTCACATTTATATCTGAAATGTTCTAACATTTTATGTTTAATTTTTTAACTTTGGCTCTACCCAAATGTTCAAGTTCAGGCAGCTTCTATGTGTTTTGCAATTTACTTTCTATCAGATCACAGCTCTGTTGACGCTTTTAACTACTTCTCATTTTACTTAAAGAAAACAAAAAACAAACAAACATAAACTTCTTCCCACATTACACGAACACGTAAGGGTCGGATTTCAATACAGTACTTAAGAATACGGCGTCGTAATAAAGGTTGATTGTGAAAGATAAAATAAATAACAAAATTAATAATGTGATTAAAGTTGTATTATAAAAGTTCCTAAACACTTCACAAATAACTATATGGAGATCAAAGAATTAATCAAGTCCCGGCCGGACGTTTACTGTAGTTTAATAATTAAGGAAGATTACACATTTTTAATCACCCAATATTGCCACAATTCTGTGAAGATGTAGGGGCAGGTTTTGGTGAAAAAAGTAGTGAATTTGTTTTACTAATTAAAGTATATTTTATATTCTTCTTCAGTTGAAATTTTTGTCAGATATGTTTATAAAGGAAAGCAATATATATGACAATTTTCTGGAATTCATATTTGTCAGGAAATCAGCACGGTCACCATACTAGAAGCTTTACTGAAGGTAAATTGAAGCTAGGAGAGATCTTGCACTCCTTGTATACCTACTAAAATCCTACATCCTCACCTGCAGAAGAAATGAAGGGTCTCTGCTTTTCACATCTCTATTACAGTAACAAATACCTGAGTCTGTTAACTGATAAAGATAAATACTTTTCTGATAGTTTAAAGACATCAGTCCCCGATTAAGCAAATCTACTGTTTAAGTCCCTAGTAAGATTCCAAGACAATAAAAGCTGCTGCTGGGCCAACAAGATAATTATCCTTATACTATGTAGGTTATGTAGGTTATGGAGTATTACTAACCCATCACATTCATAAGGGCAGAAATTTCTCTGTAGAGTTCACCTTTTAAATAACTCATCATTCCTAAACAGCATATCTCTGCCAAGGAAACCACGAACCTATGAGACTTGAGAGGATATCTATCTATCTATCTATCTATCTATCTATCTATCTATCTATCTATCATCTATCACCTATCAATCAATCAATTTATCAATCATGTTTTATATTTTTTGAACATTTTTAACATTAGGTGTATTATGACTACATTCTTCCACTCTCTCAAGTATTTTTAGATCCTTATGCATCTGCACTTGGACCATTTGGCTTATTAACCTTCTTGACTTCTGCGGATTGTATGCTGGATAGTCTGTACCTTTTGGCTAATATCCACTTATTAGCAAGTACATACCATGCATGTCCTTTGGGGTCTGAGTTAACTCACTCAGGATAATATTTTCTAGTTCCATCAATTTGTCTGCAAAATTCATGATATCCTCATTCTTAATAGCTGAATAGTATTCCATTGTGAAAATGAACTACATTTTTGTATACATTATTCTGTTGTGGGACATCTGGGTTGTTTCCAGCTTCTGACTATCATTAATAAAGCTTCTATGAACATAGTGGAAAATATGGCCCTGTGGTATGGTGGCACATCTCTTGAGTATATACCCAGAAGTTGTATAGCTGGGTCTTCACGTAGATCTATTTCCAATTTTCTGAGGAAACTTCAGATTATTACCTGAGTGGTTGTATCAGTTTTTAATCCTACCAGCCATGGAGGAGTGTTCCTCTTTCTTCACATTGTCACCAACATGTGCTGTCACCTGAGGGTTTTTTTTTTTTTTCCACTTTTGTTTTATTAGATATTTTCATCATTTACATTTCAAATGCTATCCCCTTTCATAGTCTCCTCTCTGAAAGTACCCTATATCTTCCCCTCGACCTGCTCCCCAACCCACCCACTCCCACTTCCTGGCCCTGGCATTCCCCTATACTGGGGCATATATTTAGCCATTCTGGTTGGTGTAAGGTGCAAATGCATTTATAACCTCGCGAAGGAAGAGCATTGAGAATCCTGAAAGTTTCTGGATTTTCCTGAGATTTGAGAGTTGTATACTTGCTGAGCAATGTAAATTTTCTTATTTTTAGAGTCTTTAAGAACTTCTTCCAGGAGACAGCATCTCATTTTGGAGGAAACTGCTAAAGAACAATAATAAAAAAATTAATAATTCTACAACTGTATGGCTGTATGGATCAACTGAAACTCTGCAAACATCTCCCGTAGAAATTCCTTAGGTCAAATTAGAATTTATGAAGACAGAGTCTATGAAAGCAACAACACAAAACTATCGCAATATTTCAAGATAAGTTCTAAGAATTTTATATTTGAGAATCATGTGTGTAAATTATATAAAACTTCTCCATAGTCCATATATTTTAGAATCATCAACACATATGAAAAAAATAAATTGAGTTACAAAGAAACATTACTGATGAAACGTTCTGGTGCACCAATTTTAGACATGTTTTAAAGAGTAAAAATGAAAATAAACTTTCTTTGTACATATCTTTACTTTTGCTACCAAAGTCAGGAGAATTACCTGTCAGTTATATATGTAGCACAGTTATCCATTGCCAGGAAAATTTGCCCACTGTTCCGAGTGTGGTGAATGCTGGCTCACCTTAGATGCCTGTGGAGTTGATGGCCTACATGTTACCTTGATCAGGGTCTCCTGAGACTCATTGAGCTCTTTGATAGTGCAGTAAATGGCATCTGACACTTCATAAGCATTCAGGAAATATCTCTATTGTTTGATTCATTCACAAGAAATGACTTTAGTGTGAACACAGCCGAGTTTATAATTCTAGTATAACTACTTGACTCATACAAACATTTTTTTAAATAGTCAATTGAACATGAGAACAGAAAGTGAAAAGGGCTGGCTGTTACAAATTAAGTTTTACAAAAACAATAAACTTTATGTCCATAAAAATGTACATGAATCTATACAACTCTAATGTGTGTCTTTAGTATATATACGAATGATAGTGGAAATCTATATATTCTTCCTGAATAGATATAAAGAATTTTTTAAATAGAATTTTGTTTTCTTCTCTTTAAAACCATGTGTATCTGTAGAATATGAGTGCACTCAAAACCCACACTCATAGAACACACACACATACACAAACACACACACACATACACAAACACACACCGTACCTTTATAGAAATGTTCATAGAGCTGACATACCATTTTTACACTTTTATTTTTTTCTGTTTTTTATGTACATGTGCTATTTGTTTGTATGTGGGTATATATGTTTATACCACTTGTACATGTTTTTGATGTGACCATGTGGAGGCCAGAGAATGACATAATTATTGTTTTAGAATGATCTTCATTTACTTTGGTGAGCCAAGGTCGTTGAACTTTGAATTCTCTCATTCTGCTGGTATAGACAATCGCTGCGACAGGAATTCTGTTTCTACATCCTGAAATGGAAGGCAGGATCCAACACTTGCATGGCTTTCACATGTGCTCACTGCTCCAACTCAAGTCATTTAACCAGCACAAAATGTGCCTAGGAGCTAGAGAGAGTACCCAAGAGTTGTAGGGGTCTGCAACCCTATAGATGGAACAACAATATGAACTAATCAGAACCCCCAAAGCTCACGTCTCTAGCTGTATATGTATTAGAAGATGGCCTAGTTGGCCATTATTTGGGAAGAAAGGCCCTTGGTCTAGCAATGTTTATAGGCCCCAGTACAGGGGAATGCCAGGGCCAAGTAGCAGGAGAGGGAGGGTAGGGGAGCAGGGCTGGGGGGGGGGGGAGGATATAGGGGACTTTTGGATAACACTTGAAATGTAAATGAAGAAACTCTCTAATTAAAAAAAAAAAAAATGTGCCTGTTCCCCTGCGCCATTTTGTCAGCCCATTTCTTCAAACCATGTAAACAATGGTCAAAATATTTCATCAGTTACATATGTGATAATGTAGGTACAGTTTAATTACATATTTGTATCATAAAATTTTTTTCAATTTAGCTTTATTGCATATACATGTTTGTGTATTTCTTGATTTGTCAAGGAAAACAAAGCAGTTGCTACATACCTTTAAATATGATATTGCCTATACTATGGAATTTGCTAATTCCATTATTAAATAAGGAAAGTGAGAAACAACGGGATTGCTTCTTTCAAACATATTGTTGTTTATTGTTTGTATAAAGTCCCAATATCATGGGACTTTAACAAACATCACAGTGAGGGATATTAGATGTATGATGCTAGAAGTTACTGGTTAATGTGGATAGTAGGTACATGTAAGGGAACTCCCTTGAAATAGAGAAGCTTCCAAGAAGAATTGAACATTTTAAGAAACATGATTAGAAAAGTGCTCTTAATAAGTATTTTAAAACCAGCAATGGGATTTTTTAGTCATTCCATATTACTCGAGAACACACATTATTTGTGTGTGAAAAGAAATAAGTATTCTTGGCTAACCAAGACTTATGGATGGTGTAATCAAGGAAAGAAAGAAAAAACTGAGAACAATTGAATTTAAGATTTCATTTCTAACTCCATCTACCACAGGGAAAGTAGTTTCCATAGTGCTGTGCCTTTCAAAATAGATGAGAAAGTATATGATTTAGGAGTATAAAGAAAGATAATTTTATTATAGCCTCAAAATTACTAAAATATAAGTCATTGTATATTTTTGGAAAATCATACAATATCAGGATGCAAGATTAATGATTAAATTTAGTTTTCTTGATGTCTGCAATAGATATATTTTTTACAAGAAGCAGAGAACATATTTCTGTATATTTGCTTTTATTATGTCCCTCTGTCTATTTTCTTTTTAAAGTCTCAAATTGTTATATAACTATGAAAGTAAAGATTCATGGCCCGAAATCCAATTAGTTTCCTACATAAGCTCTATTTCTGAATAGGTACTTAGGATTCTCCGTTTGCTGCCGGAGTATCAATGCATAATAGACACCCAGACCTTCTCAAACCAGACTTCCCAGCATATTTAGAAGCACATATTTCAGATAATACAAAATGTCCTACATCCACTTCAGTTTAGTCATCATTTACAAAGCTTTTTCACAAGAAAAGAGAGCTGAAGGTTGTTTTGTTTCCAAGAGAAGGAACATGGGGTTTGCAAGTCCTCTGAGAGAAAAAGTCTAGCATTTGATTTTATCACAGAGTACACAGCCAAGTTAGGATTGTTGAAGCAAAGTAGAAAGTTAGTAAGTATTTAAGAACTCAACTATGAAGGAATTTGATCTCACAATTTCACTTTTAATACAAGTAGATAAGAACCTAAATCAGATTTATTTACTTCTTCAGGAGAAATGTTGGCATACAATGAGTTCTATGGCAATGAAACAAAGTCTCAGGATACATACTCATGACAGATATGCCACCAAGTTGTGGGAAGATTCATCATCATTTCCAGAAGCAATGCTCCACAGTATTGACAAAGTGCCTTTCTCACCACTGATGCACAGGATGTGGTGACTTCATCTGCATAGAAATGATACTCACTGCAGTGACTCTGCCCTGGGCATGGCCTGGCTTGGGAAAGAATAGTGACATAAAAACATCAAAGCTATTGAAGCATTCAAAGACTGCAAAGTAAATAAAGCACTTTAGGGAAAAACCAAAGGAGAATCTTAACTGATCTAGGAGTGTTCCTGAGGCCTGAAAATTCCAGAAGCTGACTAAGGAGCCTGACACAGAATTTGGAGCAGTAGCATTTCCTACACTTGTAAAAGATACAGCAACAGGTTCTGCAAGGGCAACTTCTAGTGCAGGTTCCTGGTTGTTTGTAGCTTTAAGGTTTTTTCATTATACTTTATTGCATACATCACATATAACTCAAGAAAATATTATTTTAGTGATTAATAGCTTACTGAGCATTCTAAATCCATGAATAAGACAGGGGCTCTTTGCAATAGCATCTCTGGAGCTAAGTGACAAGATAGAAAGAAGTGTTTAGAATTACTGAGAGTACAAACTGACTGTGCTTGCTGTGACTTTCAAGGCTATAAAATGTATTGGCCTGTAGAATCACCACCTAAAGGCAGTATATAAAGTCCATTAATACTGTTGCTTACAGACTGCTGAACAAGAGGTAGAAAGGCACTTTGGAGAAAATAAAAATATATGAAGAGAATAGTTCTCTTTATATGCTTTTAATTCTCTTCAGTTAATATGTAAGTTTATTGGTGTACTTCTTATCACGCTTCATCATGTCTATCTACCCACTGATTATGAGAAAGTAGGCCAGGATCAGTATATTTTGGCTATTCTCATTTTAAAATCTCAATTGTTTTCAGGAGCTCTTTCCAATAAATATTAATTTGTGTAATAATAATATTCCTTAAAAGTTCACCACCATCACTGGTGTAACTCATTACAAAAGGAGACCGGGAATGGAATTTCTATAGTGTTTGGATATTGTGCTGGACAGTTTTGTGTCAACTTGACATGAGCTAGGGTCATCTGAAAGAAAAGAACATCGACTAAGAAAGTTTCTCCAGAAGATTGGAATACAGGTAAGCATGTCCGGCAATTTCTTAGTGAATGATGGGAGAATGCCCAACACATGTGGCTGGGCCTTCCCAGGCTGTTGAAGTAGGTTTTATAAGAAAGCATCCTGAGAAAGTTGTAAGGAGCAAGGCAATAAAGAACATTCCTCTATGGCCACTGCATCAGTTCCTGCCTCCTGCCATATTTGATTTCCGGCCCTGACTTCCTTTGATGACATATAGTGATATGGAAGTATAAATATACATATATCTGTTCCTCCTCAGGTTGGTTTGGTCATGGTGCATGATACCACTAACAGTAACTCTACATGAACTCTATATGTAGCTGTCTTCTGCTTGCAAACCTGTAATTAATTCAGAGAATAATTTTAATGCCACCGTACATTGTTGTCTAAAGAAATAGTGTTACATTCAATAGCTAAGAATATATTACAGGTTTTCTCAAGTTTCACCATTACAATAATCTGACCTACACAATATGTTAAACTACATAAGGATAGACATATTTTTAATACCTCAGAATATAAATTAGTTGGTAATAGTGGTATAAGAATGTGGTAAACAATTACATTTACTTTTTAGATAAGAATGGTTCAGAAATTTTTAAGTTCAGAGATATTTAACCAGTAAACTCATTTTACTAGGTCCAAATTATCTTTATACTTCACTGGAAAAATACTGGAAGAAAATAAAGACTTTTATAAATTGTAACTCTGAGTTTTAAACAAAGCTATTATAATTTCTTTAATAGCCTTTGCTTTCCATATTCCTATAATTGCTTTAGATTCCTTTATAGTAGTGTCTTCAAACATAAGTCACACATATTATACTATGAAATATTTCCAATAATGTTGCCAGTGTACACTACGAGTCGTGTACCCTCGAAGATATGGGCACAGGGGAAAAATTCTTAGACAGAACAGTAATGGCCTGTGCAGTAAGATCAAGAATTGACCAATGGGACCTTATAAAATTTCAAAGCTTCTGTAAGGCAAAAGACACAGTCAGCAAGACAAAAAGGCCACCAACAGATTGGGAAAGGATTTTTACCAATCCTAAATCTGTTAGGGAACTAATATCCAACATCTACAAAGAGCTAAAGAAGCTAGACTCCAGAAAAACGAATAACCCCATTAAAAAATGAGGTACAGAGTTAAACAAAGAATTCTCAACTGAGGAATTCCGAATGGCTGAGAAACATGTGAAAAAATGTTCAACATCCTTAATCATCAGGGAAATGCAAATCAAAACAACCCTGAGATTCCACCTCACACCAGTCAGAATGGCTAAGATCAAAAATTCAGGGGACAGCAGATGCTGGCAAGGATGTGGAGAAAGAGGAACACTCCTCCATTGTTGGTGGGATTGCAAGCTGGTACAACCACTCTGGAAGTCAGTTTGGCATTTTCTCAGAAAATTAGACATAGTACTACCAGAGGATCCAGCAATACCTCTCCTTGACATACACCCAGAAGATGTTCCAACTGGTAAAAAGGACACATGCTCCACTACATTCATAGCAGCCTTATTTATAATAGCCAGAAGCTGGAAAGAACCCAGATGTCCCTCAACAGAGGAATGGATACAGAAAATGTGGTACATTTACACAATGGAGTACTATTCTGCTATTTAAAAAATGAATTTATGAAATTCTTAGGCAAATGGATGTATCTGGAGGACATAATCCTTAGTGAGGTAACCCAATCACAAAAGAAGTCATTGGATATGCACTCACTGATAAATGGATATTAGCCCAGAAACTTAGAATACCCAAGATACAATTTGCAAAACACAAGAAAATCAAGAAGGAAGACCAGCGCGTGGATACTTCATTCCTCCTNTAGGAAACAAAATACCCATGAAAGGAGTTACAGAGACAAATTTTAGAGCTAAGATGAAAGGATGGACCATACAGAGACTAACCCACCGGGGGATCCATCCCATAATCAGTCACTAAACTCAGACACTATTGCATAGGACCGCAAGTGTTTACTGAAGGGACCCTGATATAGCTGTCTCCTACAGAAGTGGATGCTCACAGTCATCTATGGCCCACATTGGAGAAGCTAGAGATAGAACCCCAGGAGCTGAAGGGGTCTGCAACCCTAGAAGAGGAACAACAATATGAACTAACCAGAACCCCCAGAACTTGTGTCTCTAGCTACATATGTAGCAGAAGATGGCCTAGTCGGCCATCATTGGGAGGAGAGGCCCCTTTGTATCGCAATCATTATATGCCCCAATACAAGGGAAAGTCAGGGCCAAGAAGTGGGAGTGGGTGGGCAGGGGAGCAGGGCGATGGGAGGGGGGTGGGAACTTTTGGGATAGCATTTGAAATGTATGTTAAGAAAATATCTTATTAAAAAAAAATGGAAAAAAAAAAAAAAAAAAGAATTCCAAGGCTTGCTGGGCGTGGCAGCACACGCCTTTAATCCCAGCACTCGGGAGGCAGAGGCAGGAGGATTTCTGAGTTTGAGGCCAGCCTGGTCTACAAAGTAAGTTCCAGGACAGCCAGGGCTATACAGAGAAAACCTGTCTCAAAACAAAACAAAACAAAACAAACAACAATAACAACAACAACAACAAAGAATTCCAAGGCTTAATGGTACTTAATTAATCCTTTACACAGTAAGGGAGCTTAGTTTAGCTCCCACGTTATCTAGGCAGCAGCGGTTTGTCTTCACGCCACACCACCGGGTCCATGCTTTGATTTACTTGTAACAACTGCAGTCAGTCCATATGGTGAAAGTTATGAGAACATATTTCTAGGGCCGCTTATATTTCATCCTGTTACTAAAGTACACACACAATTTCGCATTGTTTCTACTTTTCTCATAAACTCTCATTATATTCACAAGACCAAGTAGCTTTACTAACAATAAAAGTTTGAGTGTGAATTGAAAAAAAAAAAAAGAATTGCACATCAACTCTGGTAGATGATTTGTAAATTAATTCTACTTGAAATCTTGATATTTTAGATAATATTTACTTTTTTAATTTTTTAAGGTAATGACTGAAAATAAGATATGGATTAGTTACTACTTAGTTGAATTTAAAATAAATGTAACAGGGAGTTCATCATGTTCTGAAACCAAAATATGAACACATGCTTTCAAAATATTGGCATAAGTTGAAAGAAAATACATGAAAATAGGAGATCTGTTGGAGTAAACATTGTCATTGCTCAAAGAAGACTTGCTGACTTACAGTGAACTGTATTTCTCATTATAAATACACAGGCGACTATTTTTCTTTACTCTAGAGCACAATTACTATAGTTTTAAAAATTAAATACGAACTTTCATAAGAGCAATATTGCATGTAGAATACATCATGCTAAATACTATATGTAACCTTGCCTCAATTTCTTTTTTTTTTTAATCTTTTTTTTATTGGATTTTTTTTATTTACATTTTAAATGTTATCCCCTTTCCAGGTTTCCCTCCTTCCAGGAAGCACTCTATCACATCTTTCTCCCCCTGCTTCCATGAGAGTATTCCTCCACCCACCCATACACTCCCACCTCCCTGCCCTCCATTCCCCTACACTGGGGAATCTATTGAGCCTTCAAAGGACCAAGGGCCCCTTCTTATATTGATGTATGACAAGCCATCCTCTGCTACTTATGCAGCTGGAGCCATGTGTACTCCTTGATTAATTGCTTAGTCCCTGGAAGTTCTGGGGTGTCAGATTGGTTGATATTGTTGTTCTTCCTATGGGGTTGCACACCCCTTCAACTCCTTCAGTCCCATCTAACTCCTCTACTAGGGATCCTGCACTCAATCCAATGGTTGGCTGCTAACATCTGCTTCTTTATTTGTAAGACTCTGGCAGGACCTCTCAGGAGACAGACATATCAGGCTCCTTTTAGCAAGCACCTCTTGGCATCCACAATAGTGTCTGGGTTTAGTAACTCTATATGGGAAAACTCCCCAGGTGGGACAGTCAATGGGTGGCCTTTCCTTTTTTCTCTACTCTACACTTTATCTTCATAGAAGACCTAATATCAATACTCTTCAAACAATTCCACAAAATAGAAACAGAAGGTACACTACCCAGTTCATTCTATGAGGCCACAATTGCCTCAATTTCTATATGCTGAAATTACTGGTGTTCCTCACAGCACCTGCCATTAACAATTGAATTTTAAAGGACATTGCTTCTCTACCTAGATGCTGGCTAACACTGCTCTTGACATAACCAAGGGAAAGAAGAGGCAGAAATCCTTGTTTTATGAATTTTGGGCCACACAGAACACATGAGCTATGCACTACCTAAGATAACATTAGTTCCTCCATTGTAGACCAAATGGTGAAGACTTCCATGCTCTTAATGTAATTTTGAGAGGATAGAACTTCATGTGGATCTTTACATCTTCCTTATTATATCTTCTATATTAATTTCTTCTTTTGAAATACTTGGAGAATTAAATACATGCATACAGTAATGTATATATTTTTTGAATCCTGAAAAATGCAATAAATGTGTATAAATGTTTACTGATTCACATTTTACTCTCTAATTCTGCCCTCCAATACCACTCAGACTCTTCATACTCTCCTTCCAACTTTCCAGACTTTTTTTTAGCTCACTGAGTCCAACTACTGCTACCAGTATATGCATGTTATAGCACCATCTAATTTGAAAACTTTTTCAGAGACCACATATCTGACAAGCAAAAACACCAACAAACAAGTAAACGAACTTGACTATCTGTCATCCGTTTCTAACGTTCTGAGCTCACAGGTATCCATGGTAGAATTCTCACTGTATTGGTGTGGAAGGAACTGAAGTCACTATGAATCTTTGTTTCCACTGGTGTTGTCATAGCTAAAAAAAAAAAAAAATCAGTTTCAATGATGCTTTCATCGACCTTTGACTTGTACAAACTCTGCTCTTCCTGTTTCTCCTCCTCTTCCTCCTCCTCTTCACTGCTCTATGACATTTATGGTGGGTGTGATACAGAATGACTTCCTACACTTTTAGGTTTGAATATTTGGTTCATATTAGGTGAAACTATTTGGTAAGGATTAGTAGTTGCAGTCTTTTGTTGGAGGAAGTATGTCACTGAGGATCAACTTTAAGGTTTTAAAAACCTCTCTATGTACCTTCTCTGACTCCTACTTCCAGTAATGCATATGGGAGAAGAGAACTTTTCTGTATTTCCCAGTCTAGTGTCAAATTCACTCTCTGCTCTCCTACTTTAGCCCCGCCGGCAATAATACTGCAAATATGTGTCACCAGTGAAGCCATAGATATTTCATTTCTATCACGTCAGCAGGCTCATTGTTTTATCAATTATATGCTATTTATACTTATCATTGTTAATAATTTACTGTTTCTTATCTATAACTTTAATGTTACTAAAGATACTATAAAGCTATATTAGCATTTATTTGGTCTGAACTATCTGACAATTTAACCATCTATATATTTTGAAAATATCCCTGAAAAATAAATCAGAACTCTATTTTAGGGAAAACAATGAAATTCATTAAAAAAAACTGAATAAAAATGAAACCCAAAAGACAGTACCTCACACTGTCTTTTAGTTGCACTGGATGGAACTAAATTAAGAGAGTATTTGTCTTAGAGTGAACATATTATAAGAATTTTCAAAAGGATTTTGGTCTTTATTAGTGATAGCCAAAGGGAGTAAGATTTCATTTTCCTTGAAGAATTCCCATCATTCTGTTAATAAAACCATGCATGGTTATAAGTGCTTTGTAAATTAAAAGAATTTCTCCGAATTTATATGCTATATATACAGCATTGTATGCAGAGATTTCATTGGTAACCTCACTTCTTTTTTTTTTTTTTTTTTTTTTTTTTTTTTTTTTTTTTTTTTTTTTTTTTTTTTTTTTTTTTTTTTTTTTTTTTTTTTTTTTTTTTTTTTTTTTTTTTTTCTTAAATTCATTTTATGTTTATGACAAGACATTCTCAGGCCTACAGGTAGGAATCTAAAGATCTTCAGAGTTCACATTCCTTCAGTTTTCACACCAAATCACACTAAATAGTGAATGCTGAACTATCTGGGCTAAAACTAGAGCCTTCATTGTTTTGGCTGTACTGAAAATGTTTTTTCTTCTGTTACTGCATGTCTTTTCTCTGGATTTGTAACTTCATAGTACTTATGTCTTTTTTCCCAGTCTTGGCCATTCTTAGGCTCCCAATGCAGTGCCTACATCAAAGCAAAAACACACCACCACCTCTGACATCCTTAGCCAGCTCCTCTTGCTGAGACACTCTTTATAGACTTACTGAAGCAAAGCAAGAACTTCACAGACCTTCAAAGAAAACAACAGTATGTTTTGTTGGCAGCTGTTTTCCTGGCTCAAATACCCTTGACCAACTTGACCTTTGTGAAGTGTCTTTTTCTGTTGAGGACTGGAATTAGAAATTATCATTTCTGTCACTGTGAACAAACTAGGACTGTTTAGCTTTCAAATGTAATGAAAATAATACCAAATTTGGATTGGCTTAGTTTGGTTCTACCTCTTGAAGGTCAAAACATAAATTTCTATCTAAAGTTTTCTTATTTTTTNGTTGTATTAAAAATTGATTGTTTTATATAATACATAGTGGTTAGGATGCCCCTTTCCTGTGCTTCTGCAGTTTTACCTCCCCTCTGATCTCCATCCGACATATTCTGTCTCTCTTTAGAAAACAATCAGGCTTCTAAGGGATAATAATACATTAAAATAAAATATAGTAAGAGTAAACAAAAACTAACATATCATAATTAGACAGAACAAACAAACAAGGAAAAAAAAAAAAACAGGCCAAGAGAAGGCACAAAAACAGTCATTGGCACACTCAGGAATCCCAGAAGAACAGTAAACTGGAAGCAGTAACACATACACAACGGACCTTTAAGATCAAAAGAGAGAAGCAGAAACATATATAAGTGTAATAAAACAAAGTAATAAGATAATAAAATAAAAATTCAAAAGATAGAAAGGGAAAGCTCTGACAGAACATTGTGAGAAAAAAGAAAACAAAAACAAAAACAAAAACAAAAACAACCAAACAAAAAAACCTCCAAAAATGTCCTTGAGTTTGTTTTCTGTTGATCATTCTCTGCTGGGCATGTAGCTCACCATAATAGAAGATTTTATTGATTTTGGTTTGTTTTTGCTGTCAATTTCACTTTTCACATTTTCACTTGCAACGGTTCCTCAGCTAGAGACTGCTGTGAGGGGGTTCGGGAATGTGTCTACTCCTTTTGGCTCTAGACTCCTCTCTCCTGGAGACAGGCTGTCCGCTTCAGTCTCTGTGAATTCCTGTTTGCCTAGACCTTGAGGATTTAGGAGGCCTTGGTGTTGTGGTGTCTTCCAGTCCTCTGGCTCTTAAGTGTTTTATTCCTTCTCTCCCGCAGATTTTCCCGAGCACTTAGAGCAGATTGAATGAAAACTTAATGCTTACGACTGAGATTTCGAAGGTCTCTAACTCTGCATAATGTCTGACTCTGGGTCTCTCTGTACTTGGTCCCACCTGTGGCAGGAAGAAGGTTCCCTTGGCTGAGCAAGGCACTGAATTATGAGTATAAAATATCATCGGAAGCCATTTTATTGCTATATTTGCTTGGTTTTAGAGATGGCATTTGGATTTACCCAACGTAGGCCACTAAACTATCTTGTTTTCGGTTCTTGGTCACAAAGTATCAGGTATGGGTTCCATCTCATAGAGTGAACTTTAAGGGAAATGAGATATTGGTTCCTTCCTCCTACAATCTTTGTGCCACCATTTTTGTTTTTGTTGTTGTTTGTTTGTTTGTTTTTTATTGTTTTATTTATTTTCATTCCAAATGTTGTTTCCTTTCCAGGTACCCCGTCCAAAAAATTTTCACCCCATCCCCATCTCCTCTTTGCCTCTGAGAGGTTGTTTCCTCCCAGTACCTGCACCACCACCACACCCATCTCTCCCTGCTTTATCCCCTCAACTCACCCTCCCCACATCCCTCTTCCCTGGGGCATGAAGTATGAACAGGATAAGGCACATCCTCTCCCAGACAAGGCAGTCCTCTGCCACATGTGTGACAGAGGTACAGACAAGCCTGTGCATGCTCTTTGAGATGCTCTTTGGCTTAGTATTTGGGAGCTTCTGGGCATTGGGGTCATCTGATACTGATGGTCTTCCTATGGGGTGGCCATCCCATTAGGCTCCTGCAATCATTCACCTAACTCTTCCATAGGGGTCCTGGACCTCACTACAGTGGTCTGTATAAGTATCTGACTGTGTCTCACTAGGCTCCTGTCTACAAGCACAACATGGCATTCCCAGTTAGGACACCATTGTAGAGCAAAGGTTTGGCTCGGCATTGACTTTTCTCCTTTGGTAACTACTGTGAGGGTGTTAACATGTAGGCAGCAGCTGGACTTCTCCGTATTTCATTTGTTGTGTAGGTGTTGTCCTCAGCAATGGGACCTTGCTGTCAGTTTGTAGGGAAGAAAAATAATCTTGAAAACAGCCTAGCTCATTTGGGGTTCCAATGGAACCCCACTGGCCATAAACTTGACAAGATTTATGAGTAATATATTTTAAATTGGTCATTTACATGATCAGAAGCAGAGTAAAAGAGAAAATGAAAACAAGAATCACATGCTAACATTTTCATTTTGCATTCATTCCAAGTAGACAAGGGTCAAGGAGGGAGGCAAGGAGATATAACTAAGTTTACCAGTAAAATCTAGTATTAATTTGAAATGTTTCCAAGAAATGTTATACAAGGTAACCCTTGGCTTTTATTGTTTGGGGTTTTCTGAGCAACAGATACGTCACCTCTGAAAATCATGTGCTTTCATATTCACAAGTTTTCTACCTTTACACCCTGATCTGGCTTGCAGCCAACAGACAACTCATAACTGTTCCTGACATTTATTTTAAAATGTTCCCTTGTCTGCTGGTACACTGGCAGACCTATGACTCAAACTTAGCATTGGAAAGATCAAATTACACTGCTCATTTTGGTCTGGCTGAAGTCTTCCTTTCTTAGCATACCATTTCAGATTAAGAAGGTACTCACTCATAAGTAGAAAAGATGAAAAATAAAGAGAGAATACTTCTCCCGTCATAATGTTATCATTTTATAAATAAGCAGAAATTTGGTAATTGCTTGTCTTCTTCACTATATTTTAAGCCCTTCTACAAAACACCTTTGTCCTAATATTCTTGCACATCAAAACATTTAGTATTCTGATGAGCAAAGATATGTAGCTGAACTGAGGTAAGGGAATTTGATCACAAACGATACAGGGGCAATGTACATACATACAAAAAGAAAAATGAGAAAAATCAAAGAATTCTATTCAGAGTAATAATTTTTCTTTTAATTTCATATTTCTTTAGATCTCATATATATTAGATGTGTGTATGTGTGTGTGTGTGTGTGTTTGAAAGACATTTCTACATGGTAGAGATACAAAAATGTACACACACACACACATATACATGCACACAACAATGCAGCTCATAGAAATGTTAGAGATATATATGTCCATTATGAGAGGCAAAGCAATACTGTTTTAAGATTTAAGTAATACAGTGATAAAGTTGACTATTTCTATTCTACAAATAACATAAAATGATTGATATAACCAAACCATGTTTTTAAATCTCAGTATAAGCAGATTGCCTATTTTTCCATCAGAGAGGAAACCGGATACATGTTTGTGAATGTACTTCCAGACATGTTTATGAAAGTCTTTTCATGTAAATATGGAACCTAGACATTTCAGGCCATTCAGATCATCACCATTTTTTTAAACATGACTAACTATATTATGAACAAAGAAGTAAGACAGTTTCCTTATAAAATTTCTTCATTTGTTTATATATACTGATGTATGTATATACACATGAAAGAAATTGAGTGATATATAGTATTTGTATTTTTTAAAAACTTATCTTGTATTTACTAATCAAAGGAAATAAGATATATGAAAATTAAAATATTTATGAATCATATTCTGTTAGAGTACAACTTCTCAATTCTATTTTTCTTTCATTATAAAATATTAATGAAAAATGTTAATTGACCAATAAACCTATATTAATATCTGTTTCTAATTTATTCAACAAAGAAAAAGCTTTGTTTAAAATTTCCCTACTTGAAATTCTTATTATGTGTACTGTTGATATAGAAGTACTGCTTTATTTGTTGTAGAATAATTACTAAAAAGACTTTCACAGTTATTCTATAGTACTAAATGTTATGTTTTACATTTTGTGATGGTTTTTTCTTAAAGCTAATTTTCTATTTCCTTCCATTGCTACAACAAATAGTCACAAAACATTTTGCTGCATCTTGGCACTGGCTGCAGGGCTGTGACTTATGAATATGCTAATAAGATTGCATTCAGTATTGGCAGAAATTCAGGACTCACACACAATTATTGTCCTGGCAATTCTCAGTGTTATCATACCAACCCTGACAAGGAATATTTAGGTTAATCAATGCATGATATAGCCACTGAATTGGGATGTAAAACATTTTAAACATCACTACAATTGAGCAATCAAGATATGCTAGTCATTAATATAATTTTATCAATATTATTAGATTACTTGATAGAAGTTTCTAGAAGTCATTTATATAGGCTTATATCATCAGGTTGCTCAAATTTTATTTCCCCTATACTATTTGTTCTATATATAAGGCCTAGAAAGATTTTATTTTATGTTTCAAAGCAACATTGGATGCCAGAAGCTTTTCTCAGTCATTTGCATACATTATTCTTACAGTGAACCTAATGTTTAATGGACTCTCTTTCTGGAGTTGCATGTGATTCAGACTTTAAAGCAATGTTTTTTCAAATGACATAGATTGCCTTAAGTATTTTAGTAACTTCAGAACAAAATGACTTCTTGTAAATATCTTGATTATCCAGTGTTGGAACCTTCTTTCAAATGTAAACTTTATCAGTCTTCAAACCTTTATTCCTCTTTTAAACAGATGAGTTAAGATAGTTTCTATGAAGCAAAAGAGCGACTAAATTAAAAGTAATCATTCTAAATCCAAATTGTATCAAAACGAATGCACTATACTTCGCCTTGTGCAGTTTCATAGGATGCTGACTGGCCCTCATGCCTTCTAGGGATTTGTTGTAGTTGCCGTTCAAATTAAATCAGCACATGTTTGATCATAAGCTTAGGCCGCTGTACTTCACTGTCCAGTATATTATTGGCATGTTATACAAAAAATAGTTAATGCTACCACCTGATAAGTACCTTAGCTTTCTCTTTTGGCTTCATGCCAACACACAGATTCATCATTCAAATCTGAGATGAGTTGTTTTTGCAGTGGAATATAATAAAAATTAAAGATGCATATATTATGGATAAAATAGATTTCTTCATTCAATCTAAGACATTACTAGACATAAAATGGTATGTCATGTTTTCAGTGTAAGTAAAGCTTTAAAATAATATAGAATGAAATATGCATTTGAGTTTTATCATCACAGGCATATTAATAGAAAATACTTTACGTTTATAACTTTTTGCCATTTTAATTTCAATGAATAACTTTTAAATAATTTCATCACTACTAGCACGATAGTGTGCACATTTGGCAAGCTTTCCTTGTTCCATCAAAGGCCAATCAGAAGGACATTTAATACTCAGAAGACTAGTTGCAAATACAGTGTCTGTTTTAAGAAGTATACTATTGCTTTCACAGGTCTTTCTATGTTTGTGATTGTCCAAGTTTTCCAGTAAGTCTTTGATATGCTCGTCAATCATAATCTGAACATAGATGTCACAATATGCTTTCTTCCATCATGAACTTCTACTCCTTATGGTTTTAAATGAGGACAGTCTTACAGTAAGCTTTAGGAAATATACAAGCACAAATGAAGCATTGTGAGGTGCAGCACAGATCCACCTTATGGCCATAACAGTGCTTGTCCTTCGCTTTCATCAATACTGAGCACAGCATTGGTAATCTCAAAGTTGCACTGTTCACTAACTAATTTGAAGACTCCAGTAAAGTCCCTTAAACAATTGGGAGGAATGATTAGGGATGAATGTGAAAGTATTACCTCACAATCCTAGGTTATTAATAAATAATGTCAAATTTTAGTACAATGTTAAAGTTTGAATATGGTTCATTTCTATTAACTGGTCTATGTGAGGTCCTGTCTTAATGCCCAGAACTAGATAAAGACAAACTTTAAAAAATTGGGGTGAGGTTTTAACTTAGTGTATTTATGGCTGATTCATTTTTTTCTCTACTATACCTTATGTATAGTAAAGGATGACATACAGTAATGAGGGGGGAAGTGATGGAATAAGAGAGAGGAACAGAGAGAGAGACAGAGACAGACACACAGAGAGAGGAGACACACATTGAAAGGAAAGGATAGAAGAAGTGATCATTTTACTCAAAATTAATAAATATGGCCTTCAAATAAATAGTCTTAGATATTAAATGGAGATGAGATAGTCAAGAGTGGTTCATACCTATTCGTATGAACTGATTGGCTAGGTGGCAAAGGTGGACTCAAATGCACTGATTGGCTGAGGATGTCTTTTAATTCCTGGTCCATCTTCATCTATCTCCCAGGGACAAATACTTTTGCATCTATCTTTTTTCTTTTTACAGTTCTACTTTAAAAATTGCTTCATTTGTCACCAATTTAACAGAAAGTTTGAAACAATATGTTATTGATAAAAATAGAAAAGATTGAATTTTAATTTTTAATAGCTTTAACCATTGGCTATAAAGATATCTGCTACATTTACAATGGGAAATTTATGGTGGCTGAAAGGCTTTTTACTGATTATGTAGATTATGGTTCAATAATCTGTATTGTAGTGGTCAATTGTAAAGTTTTAAATTAAGTTATATAAGCACTTTATGTAGCATGAATAATTGAGTTCATTAGGTCAAAGTATGTTGGCAGACAATAATAGACAGGAAACCATATTTATAAGAAAATAATATCAGACCAAAGTAGACACTGCGACAATTCAAAAAACTAAAGTTTGTTTCCTAATATAAATCCAACCTAAAGGGAATATGTTATCTAAAATTCACTAATGTTATCATTGCATGCAATTTTGAATATTCTTAATTTATGTTTTTCTTTCTATATGGGCTTCCAGAAGAAGTTATGAACTACTATATAGCATTTCCTGCTTATGGATTTTTTTTCATAACCATGTCATTTTATGAAATCCATAGCTATCTTTAAGCTAGAAGGGAACATGTTTAATGCCAGTTTACAGCCACACAGTTCAAAGGTCAAATGCTTGCTGAGAAAAAGAGCCAAATTCAATCTAAGTAACTTCTCCCTAATTCTGACATTGTGTTAGCACTGTCACAGTGTCTCATTCGCTATGTTATTCAGTCATGTGGACTGATTTATTATCATACAGTGTGAAAACAAAGACCAGTAAAGCTTGCTTTCTTCTCTAGTTCATTAGAGTGAATATGACTTTGACTTCAAATATATAAACACAATTCATTTTTGCCAGCACAGAATTGGATGTGATAATATTTTAATCACATATAAAATGGTAATGATGTATGCAAAACCTATTTGCAGATTCTCAGATGTTTGTTTCTTGTATTAGAATTTCTACCAATGAGAACACTGAAGAATTCTGTTTTTATGAATGCATAGTTAATCCTTTAGTCAGCCTCCTGTTCATATTTTTTTTTATCCCATTTTGAATTTAGCCTGTAATATTTGGCAAACATCTCATCTCTGTGAGAACAGGAACCTTTGCATATTGCTTATTAGGAAGCTGACTTTAGCCTTTAATAGGTTACTAATGCTGCCCTATTATGTTTGGCACATATGACAGTCAGATTTCTCATCATTTTCAAGGGATTAGTTCCTTAAGAAGTCAATTATTTGGCTCTTTACTTCTCTTTTTTTCATTAAACTTTCCAACCGCTGCATAGTGGCACAAAGAGGTCTTTGTCGACTGCTTAGAGGAACTATTTGTCAATTGTCTTGCTTCAAGGACT
>LR753443.1:369243-407906 GCA_902729485.2 Mus minutoides | reverse complement strand
AAAAAAAAGTGATTGTTTAGAAAGTTGGTAAAACCTAAGGTATTTTTTATATTATCTTAACCTAGGGTGTGTCTTTATAGGTGAGAAAATTGTAACCCAGAGAAATGAATTAATTGCTTATGGCAAGTGTCCACTAACTACAAGGTTAGATTAGGTTATTGTGAAGAGGATGAACACCTGAACACAATATTCCTTTTGTTTCCTAGTTGATTTTCTTTGCTTCGAATGATGCTACATATACTGATAACATAGCCTAGGCAACCCTATTCTAAGTCTGTTATAACTGACTTATCTACACTCCCTCAGTGTCTTCAAGTCCCTAATGAATCTATTTATAAAGACCATTCACCAAGCCTGTACATGTCTGAGCTAGGTCCTCTATTTTATATGTTATGGTTGCATAGCTTGTTTTTCTGGAACTCAAAGAGTGGAAGTAGGGTGGATCACTGATTCTTTTGTCTGCCTTTGAGACACCTTCCCTTCTTCTGGGTTGCTTCATCCAGTATTGAAATAAGACATGTGCCTAGTCTTTCTGAAACTTGATATGCTATATTCAGTTGCTATCTCTAGGTGGTCTGATCTTTCCTTCGGGAGTAAAGAGGTGTGGGGTTTGGAGAGGAATTGAAGGAAAAGAATCTGCAGTCAGGATTTAATGTGTCTAAGGGATTATTAGTTAATTAATTAAACAAACAAATAGATTTGAGGGGAAAATCTCATTTAAATATAGACAAGTAACTAATTACATTCTGAAAACAAAATCCTGCCCATTCTGTGTATTTGATGTTATTATTATTATTATTATTATAACTTTTTTTTAACAGTACAGACTTTATCTTTCTCCTGGCCTACCCTCTGACTGTACCACATCCCACACTTCCTCCCCCTCATCCCCACCCCATCTCCAAGAGTATGTCCCAACCCTCTCCCTTCACCCCTGACACCAGACCTCCCTACTCCCTGAGGCCCCAAGTCTCTCTAGGGTTAGATGCATCTTCTCTGACTGGTACACACCCCAGCAGTCCTCTGCTTTATATGTGTTGGGGGCCTCATATGAGCTGGTGTACGCTGCCTAGTTGTTGATCCACTGTCTTAGAGATCTCGGGGGTCCAAGTTAGTTGAGAATGCTGGTTTTCCTATAGGGTTGCCCTTCTCCTCAGCTTCTTCCAACTTTTTTTTCTAATTCAAATCAGCTGCTTCTGCCCATTATTTGGTTGTAAATATCTGCATGTGACTCTTTCAGCTGCTTGTTGGGTCTTTCAGGGTGGGAGGCAGTCATGATAGGGCCCTGTTTGTAAGCATACCATAGCATCATCAGCATCAGTAATAGTGTAAGGCATTGGGACCTCCCCTTGAGCTGGATTCCACTTTGAGCCTGTCTCTGGACCTTCTTTTTCTCAGGCTTCTCTCCATTTGCATCCCTGTAATTCTTTCAGACAGAAACAATTATGGGTCCAAGGTGTGACTGTGGGATGGCAACCTCATCCCTCACTTGATGTCCTGTCTTTCTAATGGAGGTGGGCTCTATAAGTTCCCTTGCCCCAGTGGAGAGCATTTCATCCAAAGTCCCTCCCTTTGAGTTCTGAGACTCTCTCACCTCTCTCTCATGGTCTCAGGCACACCATGAGTTTTGTAGACAAATGGATGGTACTAGAAAAAAAACAAACAAACAAACAAACAAAAAAAAACATCCTGAGTGAGGTAACTCAGAGCCCAAAGCACATGAATGGTGTGTACTCACTAATAAGTGGATATTAGACAAAAAAGTACAGAATTCACAGGATGCAATCCACAGAACTCAAGAAGGCTAACAAGCTGAAGGGCCAAGTGAGGACAACTCAGTCACACTTGGGAGGAAGAAGAAAACAATCACAGGATTTGGGAGGGAGAGAGGAAGGTACCTGAGTGGGAAAGGAGACATAGAGGGGAGGAGGTATAACGAGGTATTGTGGGGGTGCCTGGTGGGGCTGGTGGGACAAGACTGAAGCCCTGAGAGACAGCAGAAAGAATCAAAACAGGCAACCTCAGGGGAATGTTTGCTTGTTTGTTTGTTTGTTTGTTTTGCTTCTCTATCTTTGTTTCAAAGGCACGTGATAAGTTTTATGGGTTTATACTTTAATCTATGGCTTATTTGTCAGTAACAGTACCATAATTAAGGAGTTGAAGGTACAATTTGTAAACCTAAACATATTTAGTATGTGCCTGTTTAAAAGAAATTCATTTGCTTTTCTTTGAATGCAAGAGAACTATTTTGCACAGAAACAACAAAATGAGTTTTGAAAAAAAACTAGATGAGATAAAATTATACAGGATGCATAGTATGCTATACATACTGGAATTATATTTTAAAATGAAAGTGAATGGTCTCCAGGAGAAGTAAAATATTTCCCACTGGTTGCAAAATGCATTAAGCAATGCTTTTTTTCTGCTTACTCTTTTTATAAATTAATTTTCTTTCTTAATTTGTTCTTTAGTGGATCCAGGAGAATTCAGATGACTTTCATGAGCCAACCTGTTCAAAGATACTAGAGAAACCACTCTGAGAGTAGAGAGGAACTTATTTGAAACAAAACAACACAGTTTATTGAAATTACAATTAACCTTTAATCACTCTCCTTTAAATGATACAGAAAACACATTTTGCCTTGAGAAACTGTTCCTCTTTATGTTCAATGCTGAAAGACTGTGCTGTCCTCAGAGCTTTGCTAAATTAAGGGACAGTAACTCCAGGATGCTCTCCTTATCTTTGTATAAGGATGTCTGTCTTCACAGCTAGAGGACTCACCATCTGCAGGGCAGTGGAAATGTTGTCCAGAGATTTCAAGGTCTTTCAGATATGTGCATGAAATGTCAGTGCAACACACTTGTATTCATTGTCAAATATCATTGTATGATATTGTCATATCATACTGGATATGATGTGTTTCCATAGAATCAAATGTACTGAGTGATATTATATACATTAAATACTTGTTGATTTGTTTTTAATTATATTCACTTCATAGTTTCTCAGAATATTCATACAAGAGATTCCACGATTTTCATAGTAAAAGAAAACATTGCTTATAAATATGTACCATAGTTTCAGCTTAAAACTTGAGCTTATTTACTGTTGCTCTAGCAATATTACATTGAATCTGTAATTTAAATTCTGTCTTAGTCAGGGTTTCTATTCCTGCACAAACATCATGTCCAAGAATCAAGTTGGGGAGGAAAGGGTTTATTTGGCTTACAATTCCATGTAGCTGTTCATCACCAAGGAAGTCAGGACTGGAACTCAAGCAGGTCAGGAAGCAGGAGCTGATGCAGAAGCCATGGAGGGATGTTCCTGACTGGCTTGATTCCCCTGGCTTGCTCAGCCTGCTCTCTTATAGAATCCAAGACTGGCAGCCCAGAGATAGTCCCACCCACAAGGGGCCCTTAATCATTATTTGAGAAAATGCCTCACAGCTAGAACTCATGGAGGCCTTTCCCCAACTGAAGCTCCTTTCTCTGTGATAACTCCAGCTGTGTCAAGTTGACACAACCTAGCCAGTACAATTGACACCTTGTCAACTTGACACACAATACATCACTAGTAAGCCTCAATCCTTAGTTCTTATTCAACTCCAAGATCTTAAATAACTTTAAAAGTCCCACAGTTTTTACATATTAAAAGCTCAGTCCTTTTAAAATATCTAATATCTTTTAAAATCCAGAGGCTTTTTACAATTAAAAGTCGCTTAACTGTGGGCTCCACTAAAATACTTCCTTCAAGAGGGAAAAACATCAGGGCACAGTCACAATGAAAAGCAAAATCAAACTCCAACTGTCTAATGTCTGGGATTCAACTCACAATCTTCTGGGCTCCTCCAAGGGCTTGGGTCATTTCTCCAGCCATGCCCTTTGTAGCACACACCTTGTCTTCAAGGCTCCAGCTGCCAGTACTCCACTGCTGCTGCTGTTCTTGGTGGTCATCTCATGGTACTGGCATCTTCAAAACTCTGCTGTCTTCTGCTGTAACTAGGCTTCAACAATAGCCTCTCATAGGCTCTCTTCATGGTGCCAAGCCTCAACTCCTTTGCATGACCTCTTCAGTCCGGGCCATCAATTGCAACTGAGGCTGCACTTTCACCAATGGCCTTCCATGACCTCTCACAGTGCTTCAGTGGCCTCAGCTGCTCTGCATGACCCCTTCATGCCTCCAAAACCAGTACCACCTAGGTAACTCTTACACATTACCAAGTCCAGTCAGAGCACAAGGTACAACCATGGCTATCTCTGGAACACAGCCTCCTTGTGCTTTCAGAAAACACTTCACAGAAGATGTCACCTCAATGATGCTGGTCTCTTCTTAATCACCGCTAATTTCTTTGCTCCAGCTAACCAGCATCAATAGTCCCAGTAATGCCAAGTTTTTACTTTAGTAGTTCTGGTATCTTGTTAATCACAGCTGATTCTTCAACCCCAGCTAACCAGAACCACAGAATCCTCACAATCAAAGTAACAATGGCCCTAAAAACAGTCTTTAATTTTCCCTCTGAAATTTCATAAGCCAGGCCTCCATCTTCTGCACTGTTCTCAACATTATCTTCCAAGCTCCTACACAACAGCTCACAGAGTTCTTAACACCGAATAGATCTTCTAACCCAAAGTTCCAAAATCCTTCCACAGTACTCCCCAAAACATGGTCAGGTTGTCACAGGAATACCCCACTCTTCTGGTACCAATTTGTCTTAGTCAGGGTTTCTATTCCTGCACAAACATCATGACCAAGAAGCAAGTTGGGGAGGAAAGGGTTTATTTGGCTTACACTTCCATACAGCTGTTCATCACCAAGGAAGTCGTCAGGACTGGAACTCAAGCAGGTCAGGAAGCAGGAGCTGATGCAGAAGCCATGGAGAGATGTTCCTTACTGGCTTGCTTCCCCTGGCTTGCTCAGCCTGCTCTCTTATAGAACCCAAGACTGCCAGCCCAGAGATAGTCCCACCCACAAGGGGCCCTTGATCACTAATTGAAAAAATGCCTCACAGCTAGATCTCATGGAGGCCTTTCCCCAACTGAAGCTCCTTTCTCTGTGATAACTCCAGCTGTGTCAAGTTGACACAAACCTAGCCAGTACAATTACATTCATTAGAAAATTCCGTTAGTTTTCCTTTATGCATTATACATTACTCTCTACACAGAGGTAGAATGCAGAAGTACTGGGTGGTGTTTTCAAGTTCATTCTTCTGAGCTTTGGGACTTTAGGAAAGTTTCTATAGAGACAAGGGAGGGCAGCTGGGAAGGATGACAGGGAGAATATAGAAAAGGATGTTATAATTTTATTTCATTTAGAAACAAAAATGCTTTAGGCCCATCCTCAGCTACCTCTATATTAGCACACACCAACCCATATCTACTTGACACATAATTTTACTCATTATCTCAAAGTCTTGACTATCAAAGCACAGGCGAATACCACAGTCAAGGTAATTGTTCAAGGGACAACTAGTAAGAAAAACAGTGATATTGAATTTTATAGTTTGTATACATATGCTACTCCAATGCTGCTCTTCACAGATATTGGACAAGGTAGTTTTGTTAAATAGGATGAGACATAAATTAGGGCCAAGTTCTCTGAGCCAGCAAGATAATTACTAGCTTGATGGGTGGGAAACTACAGTGTAATTTGAATAACAACAATAATAAAAATACATGTATTTAAAAAACAAAAGTTTAATGAAATATTTTGACATATCTATTGAGTTATGAATTTTGTTCCTTAATATATTTTCTTGTTTTTTAAAGATATTTAAACCTAAAAATTTGCATATTTCTTGGAATATTCACTACTCGCTACGGCCTACATTTTATACTAGAATGCAAATTTATTTATTTAAAACCTAGCTGTGATCAATTATAGTTCTCTGTAGTTGAGAAACATAATTTACTTACATGTGAATCAGTTTATCATTTTTCATCATAGATGACTCAGAATGGCATCCAAGAATTTTTGTAAGGATAACATGTTGGTAAATTATACTGTCTTTCTCTATGATAGCTTAAGGAATATGAGTCATTCTGGTAGTGGAAAATGCAAAACAAACAGCAGCTATTAACAGACATTTTTAAAATCTAGAAATATGGCAAAACTGTATAATTCACATTATTATTAATACAAATAAAAATCAGTACTATTATTAAGTCATGGAATTTTATCTTTATATTAGATATAGACATTACCTTTTTACATATGTATTTCTAAGACTTGCTGTCATCCTTGGTCATATCTCTGACTTACCTGTGACTCCACTTATAGGTATAAACTCTTACACAAATACAAATAATCATTTCTTAAAATCTCATTCTTGTTCTCAGAAGGTTTCTTCCCAACAATGAATTTTCATAATTTGCTATACCTCTCTATATTAGCATATATCTTTAAAACTGGCATTATTCTGTTACAATGAATTGGAGAATATTTAATTTATAATGTAATTCATTATCACAGGATATGGTTTAAGACTTTATTTGCTTTCTAAAGCATACAGAGAAATTGGAATGGCTCATCTTTTTCAGAATGTCTAGAGTCACATAAAACAGGCATGTACCCTGCACTTTTGTAGTATTGTTGCAGTTCGGTGTGACCGACATTCAAGCAGTAGTCTGTAAGCATTTCCTGTCTTTTGTTTCAAACACTGAGACTGATAAGAACTCTGTGAAGGAACGTGTACATGTGCCTGTGATGTACATCCTTAAGTATTAATGGGAAAAAGGAAGGAAGTCAGAAGCCGAGACTAGGGACTCCATACTACTTTATTTTGCAGATACTGAAATATCTAAGTGACAGTGTGAGCTGGCTGGTAATGACATTCTTTTTTTTTTCATACTAAGATTAATCATTGTCTTCTCATAAGTTACACTTTGGGTATTCATAGAAACTTTTCACGGTTTCTAAACTGAAGCAAATAAAAATAATATCAAAGCCCGTGGAGTGAAATAGTTACCAAGTTTCTAATTTAATTCTAAGCCACAAATAAAGTAAAATAATTAATTATGTATTTTAAAAATCAAGTTAATCAAGAAAATTTTTAATGGAAATATAGTTTCTTTTCCTTTTTATTATAATTATTTTTTAATCTTTTTTTTTTTTTTTTCAGTCCAGTTGTTATCCCCCTCCTGCTCTACCCTGGGACACTTCCTCATCTCATTGCTTCTCTCCAGTCTCCAAGAGGATGTCCCCATCCCCCAACCCCACCAGCCTTCTCCACTCCCTGTGGCCTTAAGTCTCTGCAGGGTTAGGTGCTTCTTTGCTCCCTGAGGCCAGACTAGGCAGTCCTCTGTCACATATGTGTCCAGGGCCTCATATCAGCTAGTATAACTAACATCTTAACCTACATTCAGCCACTTTTAAATGCTAAAAAAAAAAAGAAAAAAAAAAGGGCCGTGCGTGGTGGCGCACGCCTTTAATCCCAGCACTCGGGAGGCAGAGGCAGGCAGATTTCTGAGTTCGAGGCCAGCCTGGTCTACCAAGTGAGTTCCAGGACAGCCAGGGCTATACAGAGAAACCCTGTCTTAAAAAACAAAAAAAAAAAAAAAAAAAAAAAAAAGATGTGCTCTTTATTTATTTAACTGTTTACTCTCCCCTACTGTGTGTATGTTGGTATGAAGTGAGTAAAAGTCTTTATCATTTTGAACATCAGATATTCTTGATGGTGTTTGCATTCTCTGGAGAAGAATACCGCTAAGCAATGTTCTATATGCTAAATCAGAAGGCATTTGTCAAGTGAGAAATGAGAACTGGGGTAAGTTTGGCAGAGCCTCCGACTCTCCTTGGGGTGTATGAGAACAGTTGGCCAATGGCAGGTCGACAAGCAGCGATGCAATGCACAAGATGTGCAAGCAGTAATTCAATGCTCGTGACGTGCAGGCAGCAAGGCGATGCGGTACTGTCAGGAAGAAATTATGAAATTTGAGGACTACTGAAGGAAATAGTACACTATCACAATGACAGAGATCTGTTTCTTCGGACTGTCAATTAGCGAAGTAAAATGGGAAAGCCTAAAACAGTACAGGATAAATTAAGAATGTGAATATTCCTAACTCTATAATTTGTATGCTGTCAAATCAGATCCTCCTTAATGCTTTCTACATTGAGAGAGAAACATTGAGAGTGTTTAAAATTTCCAGTTACTTTTTGCTTTCACTGATAAGTACGATGGACAGTGTTCTCAATACCTTTTGTTTTGTTTGTGTCCATTTTTGTTTTGTTTTGTTTTGTTTTGTTTTGTTTTGTTTTGTTGGTGATCATGAGTATTCAATTCATGACTTTTTTAAAAATCCAGTTGCTTGTCTAAAGCTGTCCTATGCTGATCTGAGGGCTGGAGAAAAAGAGAAAACAACAGATGCTCATGAGTGCTAAGGAATTTTACATTAAATGCTAGCTAGTAACAGAGCTCGAGAGTGTCTTTTAATACTGAATATCGTTTTTATTCTTCACAGATTCCATAATTGACTTTTTGCTTTACCAAAGTCTCTTTTGCCTCAATGTGTCATATGGCTTTTTTCCCCCTGGGAGCTATGTATATTTCTGGTGAATATGTTAAACTCAGTCACTTATACAGATGCTGACAGTGAAGATACCCCCTTAACAGTGTTCTTATCCTGATATAATTTTTCACATTTTATTTTATGTTGAAAATGCATTTTTCCCCCACTAGATAGTATTAGCTCCTTTGTCAAAGATCAAGTGACCATAGGTGTGTGGGTTCATTTCAGGACCTTCAATTCTATTTCATTGATCTACGTGCCTGTCACTGTATCAATACCATGCAGTTTTTATTATGATTGCTCTGTGGTACAGCTTGAGGTCAAGGATGGTGATTCCACACAGAATTCTTTTCTTGTTGAGTACAGTTTTCACAATTCTGGGTTTTTTGTTATTCCAGATGGATTTGGAAATTAATTACCCTTTCTAATTCTATGAAGAATTGAGTTGGAATTTTGATGGGGATTGCATTGAATCTATATATTGCTTTCTGCAAAATAGACATTTTTACTATATTAATCCTGCCAATCCATGAGCATGGGAGATCTTTCCATCTTCTGAAATTTTCATAGATTTCTTTCTTCAGAGACTTGAAGATGTCTTTCTTCAGAGACTTGAAGTTCTTGTCATACATTTCTTTCACTTGATTAGTTAGAGTCACATCGAGGTATTTTACATTATTTGTGTCTATTGTAAAAGGTGTTGCTTCCCTAATTTCTTTCTCAGCCTGTTTATCCTTTGAGTAGAGGAAGGCCACTGATTTGTTTGAGTTAATTTTATATCCAGCCACTTTGCTGAAGTTGTTTATCAGGTTTAGAAGTTCTATTGTGGAATTTTTTGGGTCACTTAAGTATGCTACCATATCATCTGCAAATAGTGATATTTTGAATTCTTCCTTTCCACATTCTATCACTTGACTTCCTTTTGTTGTCTAATTGCTATGGCTGGACTTTGGGTACTATATATAATTGGAAGAGAGAGAGTGGGCAGCCTTTTCTAGTCCCTGATTTTAGAGCTATAGCTTCCAGTTTCTCTCTACTTAGTTTGATATTGGCTACTGGTTTGCAGCACATTACTTTTATTATGTTTAGGTATGAGACTTGAATTCCTGATCTTCCCAAGACTTTTAGCATATAGAATGTTTAAAAAAGCTCTCTCTTTCTTCTCTCCCTCCCCCCTTTCTCTCTTTTTCCTCTTCTCTGACGTTCTACCTGCTTTGCTGCCCCCATCCCTGCACAGTAAACCTCTCCCAAGTGGAAGAAAAGAATGTTAAAAAAATGTCTATTTAAAACTGTCTTCTTTTTTTTTTTTCAACTTTTATTAGATATTTTCTTCATTTACATTTCAAGTGTTATCCAGAAAGTTCCCTATATCCTCCCCCCTCCCGGCCCTGCTCCTCTACCCACCCGCTCCCACCCCTTGGCCCCGGCGTTCCCCTGTATTGGGGCATATAAAGTCTGCATAACCAAGGGGCCTCTCTTCCCACTGATGGCCAACTAGGCCATCTTCTTCCATATATGCAGCTAGAGACACGAGCCCAGGGGTTACTAGTTAGTTCATGGTTATTCTTCCACCTATAGGGTTGAAGACCCCTTCAGCTCCTTGGGTACTTTCTCTAGCTCCTTCTTCCTTGGGAACCCTGTGTTCCATCTAATAGCTGACCGTGAGCTTCCAAAAACTGTCTTCTTAACATAGTAGGTAAATTATGTAGCAGTCACCCATGAGTTTAGTATTTATTATTTTATTTATTTATTTATTTATTTATTTATTTATTTATTTATATTGTATTAAGCTATTTTGTTCTCTATGGCTACACCTATATCTCTTCCTTACTGTAGAAGATACATTAAATTGAGAAATTTCATATTTAAATCACTTGCATACCTTATTCTACTAGCCATAATTTTAACATCCTTATTTTCAGGTTGTACATTTAATACATTTGTTCTACAATTTTATTAGATAAAATGAACTATACTCCTCATTCATATATTGAAAGGACTTGAGATCAATGATTTAACTACAAAACCATCCTGTTAGACAAGATATGGCAAGTTTTGCTAAATGGACATGTCAGTAATGGCAGGATGCATACTGGAACTGTATAAGACTGGTTAGAAAGCAATTTCCCCAGAGACCATAGGCTTCTACCATTTTGTTGAATAAACATAATGTCAAATTCTTTCCTAAATATTTATGTTTATTCTCTTCCAGGGTAAATTTGACTTCCTAATACCTAAATCCTCTTGCTCCTGTCTCTGTCTCCTAAATTTTAGGATTATAGGTGTATGTCACTCTATCCTTGGATCAATTGATGGTTCTCAATTCTATAACTTGGATACTTACATTTTATGAGAATATCCACCCACATGTGTCAATCCCACCATGTATTCTTGCTTTCTCTACCAAAATTGTAGCATTTAGGCCCTTGTTCAGCTTGCCTACACCTCCGCTTTCCAAAGCTGTACTTAAGCATTATCTGTGAGCTATCATTCTGCAAAATGTCAAATGCAATTGTTGGGCCCAATTGGAATTCTCTGTCTATCTCAGGGAGAGTTTTGGAAAACTCTGAGTCAGAACCAGGTCCTTTCCACAAGGGAAATCTGGGGGTAATTTTCTCCTTTCGTTTTATTTATTTTTTTCTGTACATTTGTCAATGGGTGGGATGATGGCAATTCTGTCTGCAATTCTTTAGCTCTTCCCTTACCCTTAATTTTTTGTTATCAGTTGAATCTAGCCCAGCCCTCAGAGGAGCCTTGATATTTCAGTGATTCCACTTCTTTCACCTTACGAATTTCTCTTTCTCCATTTCCCTCCCTCTTGATAGATCTAATTGTCCATGTTCTACCTATCTTTTGGTGTTTCACTATTTATTGGGAAACATGGAATTACATTCCTTAGCTCAAGGAATCATACTTAGATCAAAAAATCATGTTGGAATAGGGGCTTACAGTTAGGATCCTATCTGCTTCTAATCAAGATGAGTTTTATACTAAGATGTACATATAGAAGAAAGTTGTGAATAAGAAAATTTTAGAAAACAAGGGTACTACTCCTCTTAAATGACTTTCAAACTTTATATATTATAAGCAGAACCTGAAGCTATATTATGTGCTACAAATACCAAATGCATCATAAGAATGTGGAGCTTATGAATGGTCGTGAAAATTTCCACATTTCAACTCTACCATCAGTGAAACACTGATAATAATAAATGTTCTTTGTTAAGTTGTTGGGAGCAAAAGACTCCATAAGTATTCTTTGTAGGACTGGGAAAAATTATTTGCCAAATCATATCATCCATAATTAACTAAATTGGACAAAAATTCTTTGTTACCCATTCCTTTTACTTTCCTCAAGCAGGACTATTATTATTTACTTTGTTCTTCAATAAACTTGTACAAGTCTTTCTCCACTTTTTTTTTCTGAAAAGGAATGCTAATTGTTCTGAGATTCTCACATGAACTAAACAATAGAAAGATAAGGAAGACAGAGTATGAAATCTGCTTATTTTTCCTAATTAATTGGTAAGATTATATGAATATAAAATTATATATATATATATATATATATATATATATATATATAAACAAAATATTTAAAGCAGAAATAAAAGTATAACAGTATTTGCAAGTTTAAATTTCCTTTGGTATTTTATTTTATATTGTTAATACATTAGCTTAGATACTTACATACAAACCTGTGACAAGAATCTGTGTTTTGATACAGAAATAAAACAGGTAACTAAGTGTCCACATTTTGGTCTTCATTTTTCTTGAGTTTCATAGAATTAGGAAGAAAACACCCATGGAAAGAGTTACAGAGACAAAGATTGGAGCTGAGACGAAAAAGGATGGACCATCCAGAGACTGAAGTACCCTGATATAGCTGTCTCTTGTGAGGCTATGCCAGTGCCTGACAAACACAAAAGTGGATACTCACAGTCAGCTCTTGGATGGAAAAAGGGTCCCCAATGGAGGAGCTAGAGAATGTACCCAAGGAGCTAAAGGGGACTTCAATCCTATAGGTGGAGCAATATAAACTAACCAGTATCCCCAGAGCTCATGTCTCTAGCCACATATGTAGCAGAGAATGGCCTAGTGGGCCATCATTAGGAAGAAAGGCCCCTAGGTCTGGCAAACTTTATATGCCCCAGTACAGGGGAACACCAGGGCCAAGACATGGGAGTGGGTGAGTATGGGAGTGGAGGGTAGGTGGTATGAGGGACTTTGGGATAGCATTTGAAATGTAAATGAAGAAAATACCTAATAAAAAATTGGGGGAAAAAAACAAACAAACAGGTAGCTAATGAATAATCCAAATGGATATCATTTGTAGACATGCTTAATTAATACATCTATAAAATGACATTTTATAATATAGTAATCCTTCATACCAAGTAATTTATAAATATCTCCGCAATCTATGCTTAAATCACATTGTTTTTTTACTGAAATGGGATTTATTTTGAATGAAACAAAACTTTTACAAAATGAATAGGACTAATTCACATCAAAGTCAATGTAGCAAATTAAAACTTCTTCTTAATCTATTTAAAAATCCTTGGTACTTTTTATCAACAAGATACAATTATGAAATAATATTAAGAAAGGAGGTTTTTTTTCTAAACCTAATAAGAATAAAAAAGGAGAGTGTATGTGTGCATATATACTTTTATCTATTTCTATCTCTATCTTTCTCATGTATCTATTTATCTTATCATCTATTGTCTATCTCTTATCATCCATCATCTATCTTATCTTCATTTATTTATGTGCACAAACACTTTTATTTGACACTGCATATCTTTAATAAATTTATACACGTATGAATACTATATACCATCTCAAAGGCTGTGTGCTTTTAGGAGTTAACACATTTAGGAAGATATAACTATCAAAATAAGTTAAATCACTGACTACAGATGCTGTTTTCCCTACTTACATCTCTACAATTAATTTACTTCAGAAGAGAGTATTCTAATAACTGCTGATGGCCTGCTCTGACAATGTCTGGGATATTTTCAGGACCAACAGGGACTTATATTCACTAGCAATCTTTTCTCTCCTTAATACCTATTGTCAAGAGCTGCTGTCAGATAACACTGGTCGCTGTAATTAAATTGTCAATGTATATCTGTAACTCAGGCATTTCCTAACCTTCAACACATATGCTGTGCCATATTCAATTTCAATGTTCCCTGTTGTTATTTGAAGTTGGTATTGCTCCACTCTAACTTTTGAAGCTTGGCCATTTCTTTCAGCTTTATATTTCTTCAGTTCATAATGATTATGATCACAGAGAGTATAAGATATGTCTGGCATTATTCTGGTGGCAGCGATAATGAAACAGTCTTAGTTTCTCAAGATCTTTTCAACACCCATGGAACAGGAACCTATCCATTTGATCCTGTATATCTTTATATTCTAATTGAGTAAGCCATTAAGTATATTTAAATTTTGTTTTATTTGATCCCCTAAAGAAGTATAAGTATATGCCAACAAGTATGCACTTTGCTAGTAGTACAATCATGTTTTATAGAGAGTTTATAAATGTATTTGTTCATGTTATAAAAATAGTATTCCTTTGAACCCAGTAATTGCATTAGAGAATATATACTCTTTATAAATACTTATCTAACATATATGATTATTGCTATACTTTTGAAAAGATTTTATTCTGTAAAATTAAGTAAATTACATATCACCACTTGAAAAGATATGCTATAATCTCATTAAAGTTCAAAAATCCTTTTATAAATTATTGGGAAATAGATTTTTCAGAACATGTGCTAGATAATAAAGTAAGGTATGAGACACCATAAGCAATGTGCTGTAATCATGCTTGAAATTGATTCAGGAAGGAAGCATGATGCTACATGCCTGCAATTCCTGCAATCAAAATATTGAGAAAGGAGGTAAGGAGTTCAAAGCCATTTAAAGCTACATAGAGATACCCCTCCTTAAAAACAGCAGGAGTAATTCACTTTCTGCTGGAAGAAAGTGAATTAGCCTCTTCTGGGCATGAGCACCCATACTGATGGTTATCCTTGAAGCCATGTACATGCCACTAACAAAGCCATTAGGTTTATATGTATTTGCACATGTGTGCATGTGCACAAATACACACACACACACACACACACACACACACACACACACACACACATAACAAATATAATCAAAGGAAAAAAAAAAGACTATCAACTAGGGAATGGGGAGGGATGTGAGAGAGCTTCTTAGAAGGATAGCTGGAGGGAACTAGGATAATCAATGGAAGGAGAAGGGGAGGAAAGGATATGATTTAAATGTTATTAAAACACTTAGAGGTCAAGAGTAAAAAATAAAATACAATTACTCAAAATGTTTTAGTTACATGTGAAGTGTAAACAAACAAACAAATTGTTGTGAGAAAAATACCCATTAATATACAAAGTCAAGCCCTCATGACAATGTAAATGCCTTGAATTCATATACAAATCAAGAGAAATTTTTAAGTCTGGTTAAATACCCTAACAAACAAATAAAGTTGTCAGCATATACTATGTTTATGTGGAAGGTAAAGTACTATATATGTTTATCACCAAATATACTTAATTAACAGAATTTATCAATGATGATCCATTAAAAAGATAATTTTCTGAAATTCTAATTATAGAAATTCAGAAATTCTTTGCTATATATTTTTCTATATTTCAGAATTATTTATATATTTTATTTAATATATTTTATACATTTCAGGTTTGTTAAAGAGTTCCAAACCTTTGTAAAGTAATAAATTCTCACTTAGATGTTAGTTTTTAGAAATATTTAATTATAAATTTTAAATTCCTATGTTTTAGAAAGCAGTTTTAAGTAATTAAGTTAATTATATTATATTTATTTACAAGGACTAAAATATTTGGTCATGGCTTTTCTCCATTATGAAAATGGCTTAATTTCCTAATATTGAAATATGGCAATGGCTGTAATGAAAGCTTCCTATTTTCTTGAACTTCAACAAGGATGTAGCTGATTTTAATGACCACAAGAAACAGGCCATGAATTATAACAGTGAGTTGAGGCATATCTGCAAGCTTAATATAGTTCTATTAATAGAATATCCATAATTTTCAAAATATCCTAGGAACACAAGGGACAGACTTCCAAGAAATTAAATTCCCTAAATGTGTTTCTCACTGTTAATACCAAATATATTGTGTTCTTGTAGTTAGTTAAAATCATACATCACAAATGTATTCAGAAATCTTCAGTTCATGGATAAAATCATTTCATACGTTTAGAAAGTATATGAGGAGAGAAATTATTATCCTTTGTATATATGCGTGAAACAGACAAAGAACAAACTTAAATAAAACATTAAAATAGTAATAAAAAGGAAGAAGGAGAAGGAGGAGAAAGAGAAGGAAAAGGAGAAAGAGAAGAAGAAGGAGAAGGAGAAGGAGGAGGAGAAGAAAGAGAAGGAGAATAATGCCTTGGAAAGCCAGCATGGGCTACCCAGTGAGACTGTGTCTCAAAGCAAACAACAAATAACATAGTGAATAATTACAGTTTCCCAATTAATTTATGAAAATTTAAAGATGTAAGTCTATATAGTAAAATTAACAAATTAGATGTGTCAATTATAATACAAGCAGAGAAATCTGAAACATGAACAAAAATATGTTTTCATACTTCATGTATTTTAGAATATAACAAACTTGATGAGATTTATGAGCAATGAGAGTCAGGACAAAAAACCTTAAAAGCCTTTTTTGAGCACTGAACAGTCAAGACATTTTCAATGCAGTATTTTCACTTTGTAACATAGGACTCTGGGTAATGTTCTAGTCACAGAGGAGAAGGAACATGTTGAAAGGTACAAATTACAATGTCTTTTTCTGGCCTAAGAATGTTAAGTTCTCAAAGGGAATAAATGAAAAAGAGGAAACAACTATTTAAATGCAATGCTCATTCAGAATATTAATTAAGGATGCATGCGGCATTCTCTCACACACTCATTGACTTCAACCAACATTCATACAGCTTTATTGTTGTGAATTTAAGAAGGACCGAAAGGCACCACATTTCAGATCCTGTAATGTTTCACTTGGAAAAATGCCAGGACAAAATGATGCATTTTAATATAACTGTATACATTTTCTTGATGTGACATGTAAAATGCTATGATTAGTGTAATAACACTGGATTTGGAGAGAAGGTTCACCTTCTCAGTGCATAAAGCAGTTGCATGCAAGCATGAGACATAGACATCAGATCCCTATGACCATTTAAAAGGTAGCAATAGAGTTAGTTGGAGACCTGCAGAGATGGAATATTATCATTATATGATGCCATCATCTTCAGTCAGAGAAAAGTGTCACTGTAGTTCTTATCAGAATAGGTCAAGTAGCATGATCAAAGGTATAATCATAAAAATCTTGAAAATTTTGAAAAGTACCTAATAGTTTTTCAAGATATTTATATCATGTGTGCACATGAATATTCATGCATTTGGACATACATGTGTTTGCTGGTACATATGTATATACATGCATATGTATGAAGACCCCTACACATTTGTTTTCTATTGGTGTTTGGTCCTTTTTACATGTTCAACAATAAAATTGTATGAATGTTGGTTGAAGTAAATGAGTGTGTGAATGTTCCATGCATACTTAATAATAACAACGTTTATAGTGATCTTGATACTTGGCCTATTATGATAGGAACACAGTGGTATTTTTCTTCGATAGAAGATGACAGCATTTATAAGATAAGAATCCATCTCTGTTTCAGAAAATTTGAGAAATAAAAAAAAAAAAAGAAAATACTAGTATGAAGGAGACAGTTCATCTGTGCTTATAGATCTGCAGAAACTATATACAGAGAAGTGGCTCCACAAAATGTGTAGTTTCCTCAGCCTCAAACTGGAGAATTCTATCAGACAAATTTATGGAGGTCAGGCGGTAGTGGTGGTTCACTTGGATCCCAGCATTCAGAAGGCAGAGACAAAAAAACCCGAGTTCAAGGTCAGCCAGTGTTAGAGAGCAAGGTCCAGCATAGCCAGGGCTACAGAGAGAAACTCTGTGCCTGAAAAAGACAAACAAAACAAAACAAAACAAAATTGTATATGTAATTGAAGTCATGACCTTAGATAAAGAGTGTATCTTAAATTATACCAAGATAATTAAATCACTTATCCTGGGTTAATTAAATTAATTATTGAGCACAGACAAATGTCAGTAGCACTGAGAAGGAAGGGGAAGAGTAAGGGACAATAAAAAGGACATTGAATAGATTCACCTCTTGAGTGGAGGTGGCCTGCTATTTCTGAGAATTAAGATTGATGAGGATGAAATGAAAATAGTGCTGCATATACCTGTAAAGTGTGTAAGAATTGTTGCTGAGAATATGGAAAAAAGATGGCCTTTGAAACTCATAGTTTGTAGGGAATCTAGAACCTCAGTAACAGGTACCAATTTCACCAAAACAGACAAAATTTGAGTGTGACACATCCTCTAGAGCTTTTGGGATGTGAGGCCTCCTCAGTAATACTGATATTAGGTTTCTGGGACACTACAATAAACCAAGAATTGTTAACCTTACTTTTGTACTACAGAAGGTAACTACCCAATGACTTTTGAGACAAAATGTAATTTATTACAACAGAAAATGGAACACAGCAGTCTAGCAGTCTCAGACAAAGAAATGTTTCCACTTTAAAAATAAAAATTAGACTAGGCAGTGGTGGCACATGCCTTTAATCCCAGCACTTGAGAGGAAAATGTAGACAGATCTCTGAGTTCAAAGCCTGCCTGGTCTATAGAGTGAGTTCCAGTACAGCCAGGGCTACACAGAGAAACACTGTCTTGAAAAAAACAACAACAAAAAAGAAAGAAAGAAAGAAAGAAAGAAAGAAAGAAAGAAAGAAAGAAAGAAAGAAAGAAAGAAAGAAAGAAAGAAAGAAAGAAAGGAAGGAGAAAAGAAAAGAAAAGAAAAGAAAAGAAAAGAAAAGAAAAGAAAAGAAAAGAAAAGAAAGCTTGTTACAAGCTTGAAATATAAATAAACATGTTAGGATAACTATATAAGAACTAAGAGCAATTTAAACATAGCAACAAATACAGTATTAAAATCATTGCCCAATATCCTTTCTCCCCCCCCCCCTCTGGAAAGAAATAACAACAACAAAAAAAAACCTAACAGGACAAGACCAGAGTCAAAACTTATATCCATTTTTTATTTGGCTACGGGACCTAGTAGTGTTTGAAAAACACACCAATTTTCTTTTTGCCAGAAAGTATACATTCTAAGCTGCTTCTTGACTAAAGGTGAAACCTGTTGTTCACATCTTCCACTGAGTTCTGGGACTTTCTCTGGCTTAACCCTATGCAGTTTTTGTACATGCTGTCACAGTTTCTGCAAGTTCACATGTGTTCCAGTCCCATTTTGTTTGCAAGCTGCTATTTTCTTGGAGCTATTCACTACATCTGTCCTTACAATCCTTCTGACTTTTCTTCTATATATTTATTCCTGAGCCTTGAAAGGAGGGGGTTGCTAAAATTAACCCATATAGGGTAGAGTCTTCAAAAGTATGTCACTCTGGATATTGTTCTGTTGTGGATCTCTCCGGAATATTTACATAATGAAATGCTACTCAGCTGCTTAGAAAATTATAATTATGAGATTTTTAGATGAATGGATGGATCTAGAAACATTCATTGTGCTTAGGATAACCCAGTATCAAAAAGACAAATATGCATGTTTTCTCTGATATGTGGAATGTTAGCTTTTCAGATGTATATATTTTCAAGCCATATGAATGCAGAGGTTAGGTAATTAATAAGAGATACTGGGGAGGAGGGCTCTTCTGAGAAAGGGTGGAGGGAGAGTTCAGTGTTATAAAGATTATGATAATGGGAAGCTAGGGTGGGAGACTTAAATAAGGAATTTGATCGGAAGACTGACAACACTAAAGGACTTTTAAAAACACCATATTAAAATATACAAATGCAGAAGCTTCCTAAAATTTAAATGGAGTCACCAAGTAATGGTCGGGTATAATCCAACAATTAGACTTTTTATACACTTAAGTAAAGTCTCCCGTGCATGAAATGGGTTACATATTGTTGAGCTATTTTCCAAGAATAACATATACCTCCCTAAACATTATAGGCTATTGTCAAAACTATTAATTATTCCCTAACCAAGCTTCAATTTATTATTAATGTTATTAATTTCAATTATTGATGAGCATAATAATTTCTGTATTTGAAATGATAAATATGCAAACAATATTTAAAGTATTACCAGAGTGATTAAAATATTACAAATAAATATTATGGTCTTTATATATAAAAGCTAAAATGAACAAATATTTTATAGATCATATTTAACTTTATTTAAAATCATATATTAACTATATTCTTAGAGCAACTCTAGAGAGAGGAGAAGTAATATTTTTTATTATATATTTTCTTTATTTACATTTCAAATGTTATCCTCTTTCCTGGTTTCCCTTCCAAACAACCCCTATCCCACGTCCCCTCCACCTACTCCTGCTTCTCTATCCTGGAATTCCCCTACATCAAGCCTTCACAGGACCAAGGTCCTCTCATCTCATTGATGTCCAACAGGGCCATTCTCTGCTACATATGCAGCTGGAGCCATGGGTCACTCCATGTGTACTCTTTGGTTGGTGGTTTAGTCCCCAGGAGCTCTGGGGATACTGATTGGTTTATATTGTTGTTCTTCCTATGGGGTTGCAAACCCCGTCAGCTCCTTCAGTCTTTTCCCTAGCTCTTCCACTGGGAACCTTGTGCTCAGTCCAGTGGTTATCTGAGAGCATCTACCTCTGTATATATTAGGCACTGGCAGAGTCTCTCAGGTGACACCTATATCAGGCTCCTTTCAGCAAACACTTGTTGGCATCCATAATAATGTCTGGGTTTTGGTGAGTGTATATGGGATGGATCAATAGGGGTGCAGTTTCTGGGTGGTCTTTCCTTCAGCCTCTGCTCTACACTTTGTCTCTGAATCTTCTCCCACAGGTACTTTGTTTCCCCCTTCTAAGAAGGACTGAAGTATCCATTCTTTGGTCTTCCTTCTTCTTGAGCTTCATTTGGTCTGTGAATTGTGTTGATCCATTCTAATCTCCTTGTACAAAGCTCAAGTACAAGTGGATTAAGAACCTCCACATAAACCTGATACACTAAAACTAATATAAAAGAAAGTGGGGAAGAGCCTCGAGCATATGGGCACAGGGGAAATTTTCCTGAATAGAACACCAATAGCTTATGCTCTAAGATCAAGATTTGACAAATGGGACTTCAAAAAATTACAAAGTTTTTGTAAGCTAAAGGCCACTGTGAATAGAAAAAAAATGGCAACTAACTAATTGAGAAATGATCTTTACCAACCCTGCCTCTGATAGACAGCTAATATCTAGTATATACAAAGAACTCAAGAAGTTAGACTCTGTAGAACCAAATATTCCTATTAAAAATGTGGTACAGAACTAAACAAATAATTCTCAACTGATGAATACTGAATGACTTGAGAAGCACCTAAAGAAATATTCAATATCCTTAGTCATCAGGGAAATGCAATTCAAAACAACCCTGAGATGCAACTTCACATCAGTCAGCATGGTTAAGATAAAAAACACAGGTGACAGCAGATGCTGGCAAAGACATGGCAAAAGAGGAACACTCCTCCATTGCTAGAGGATATTGGATTGCAAGCTTGTACAGCCACTCTGGAAATCAGTCTGGCAGTTCCTCAAAAAATTGGACATGGTACCACCTGAGTACCCAGCTATACCACTCCTGGGCATACACAAAGAAGATGCTCCAACTTGTAATAAGGACCCATGCTCCACTCTGTTCATGGCAGCCTTGTTTATAATAGTCAGAAGCCAGAAAGAACCAAGATGTCGCTCAACAGAGGAATGGACACAGAAAATGTGGTACATTTACACAATGGAATACTACTCATCTATTAAAAGCAATGAATTCATGAAATTCTTAGGTAAATGGATGGAGCTAGAAAATATCATCCTGAGTGTGGTAACCCAATCACAAAAGAGCACACATGGTGTACATTCACTGATAAGTGGATACAACCCAGAAGCTTGAATACCTAAGATACATTTCACAAAGAAGTAATATGTTAAAGATGTATTACTGATTTGAGTGTTTAAGTTGGAACCCATCTTGTGCTCATAGGATGGGTGTGAAAAAGCCAAAGCCTTTCTTTATTTGCTTCATTGCTTAGCACAATTCCTGTGCACTTACATATTTTGGAATATTGTAAGAAGCACACATCCTTGTCTTTGCAATTCAAATTGATTTTATTTTCATATTTCTGACTGTGTTGCCTAGATTCAAGACTATCTCTTCATTTTTCCTTATATTCGCTGATGAGGAGCTAACCAGAAAAAAAAAATACAGGGAAAATCCCAAGTTCTTTCTATGATATTATTAAAAAAATAGCGTACAAAATGTTTTTAACTATCAATTTGAAATATGAACATATCTTGACCTGAAAGCAGTGTAAGATTAGGACCCAAATGTTGTGACAAAAAAAAAAGATATTTGAAGTTCTATATTGTTTTATAAAAATACATAAATTATAAACTAGTTGTATAACTGAAATAGTAAAACTGAATGGCATATTTGAGACAATGCCAGCTTCTCTATATGATTGAAATTATGTAGCTATACTAGTGATTCCAAGCATCATAGTTAGGCATTCTACATGTAATCAATACATAATCATCTCAAATAATATTTAACTCTAGCAGTGTCTGTGCCATTTAATTCACAAACTAAAAGGATAATGCCACCGAATATAATAGAAAACACTTTGTTAAGAGAAGAACAGTTTCAACTTTAAAAAATTAGTAAAACACAATCTTTGGATGTTGTTTCTATACAGAAGGCAAGTCAAATAAAGTGTTTCAGCATAAGAATCAGATGAGCCAGATTATCAATTTTATGTAGTTCAATTTAATATTATTCATTATGAATATGCTTCTGATTCTCTGGCATTTAAAAATATATTTAATTAGTATGTAATGAGCAATATAAAAGAGTAATAGTTCTATTTATAGAAAATAAGTTATTTAAACATTAGTAATTATGTAACATACATTTACATATTACAAAATTGATTACAAAGTAATCAATGTTCATAGAGTTAATACTCAAAGAAAATTATACTGAGAAATAACCACAATTAGATTCATATTCCTTAGTAATTTTACTAAAGACAAATGTTTATTTAACACTTAAGTCACATTTTTCAAAGTTTTTGTATGTCTTAGATACCATAAAAAATATTGAAAAGATTAAATGTACTTTCTACTAAAAGTCAGAGGCAGCAGTACAAAGTACCAAAAGTTATATGTTGAATTGGTATTTGTGGTAATCAAACACAAATAAACACACACACACACACACACACACACACACACACATACAGAGAGAGAGAGAGAGAGTGAGAGAGAGAGAGACAGAGACAGAGACAGAGACAGAGACAGAGAGAGACAGAGGCAGAGAGAGGCAGAGAGACACAGAGAGAGAGAGACAGAGAGAGAGAGACAGATAGAGACAGAGAGAGCAAACTTATTCATGGTATATCACTAAATTGCAAAGATTAGTTAGCAAATAAACACTTATATTGATGGTTCTGTGAAAATAAAAGTGGTCAGTCTACTCAATAAAGTTACCGGAAGTATGGAAGATTACTCTAAAATATCTTGTTCTGTATAAGTCATTTGAAAGTACTTAATGCTTATGACTGATATATCCCTTAGAAGGTTTAGATAAGGTTTCATATTTTGCCAATTTTCAGGTAGCTGCCCTTCAAATTTCAAGGAATTTCAGAAGTTACAGTCATATAGAGATTATGAATTTAACTTAAGAAATGAATATTATGTAAGGATAGATCCTGAGGGATGTGCTATTTTGATATTTTAAAATAACTTCATATTCCTTTTCATCTTACTATCTTATTTTCTTTAGAACACTGAGTGTACTTTGTGATTTTTTTTAATGTAAAAAATTCTTGTTAGGGTCCAAAGCCTCACCAATGAAAATCTGTGACTGTATGGAAGCTGTGCTAAGTAAATTAATTATGTACATAATATATTCCACCCCACCCACTATTATGCATTCTCTATCAACCTCAGTGTCTTCCTTCTCTCAGATTCATGACTTCTATTTGGTTTGTAATTCACTGACTTTAACCATGACTCCTTGCAGGAATGTATAACTGGGAAAGTCTGTTGGAGCATAGTGTAGTAACTAATGGATACAATTGAAGGTGGTGACTCCCACATTCTCTAAATCTGTAAGTAATGTGTTGGGCCTCTGGGACCACTCTAGTATCCATGTTTTTCTATTTAAGGCCTGTTAATTGTTCTCATCTAAGTGCGGTGACTCACAGAAGAGAGGAATCCATGTAAGGAGAATTTGGAAATGCTCTTCATTGTAAAATTCAATCATAAAAATTCACCCTGAGCATTGGAAGTAGGGAAAGTAACAATTTTAGAAGAAAATCTGGAATGTTCCAATTAATTTCAAGATTTATTTATTTTATATATTGTACAAATATGTTGTGTATTATATACATAATTTATATCTTACACACCTAATTTATATATTGTATATAATATATATTATATTTTCTAGAAAATCTTGAAATTCTGCTAATTACTTGAAGATGTAGGATAATAGCTTGTGCAAATACCAATAATAAAACAGAAAAAAAAGAAGTAAAACAAAAAAGGAAGAAGATACTCTTTGAAACTGTTAAGTTTAGATCCAGAACGAGACTGAGAAGGATGCTGGTGGTGGTCAGCAGTTCAAAAGATCCAGAGACACTGTGCATTCAAATAATGGGCATCTCTGGGAGCAGCTGGGCCCTTGGCCATGAGTAGGAATGTAAGAGGTAAGCAAAACATAATTCAGATGAAAGGAGCCGCCAACCTATTTGGTGTTATCCATATTACTAACAGCAATTGCCCTTTCCAGTCCACTAACAGTGAAGAACAGAGACAGACAGCCATTGCCCTTCCAGTCCGCTAACAGTGAAGAAAAGAGACAGACAGCCATTGCCCTTCCAGTCCACTAACAGTGAAGAACATAGACAGACAGCCATTGCCCTGCCAGTCCACTAAGAGTGAAGAACAGAGACAGACAGTCATTGCCCTTTCCAGTCCACTAACAAACAGTGAAGAACAGAGACAGCAGAGGATGTCAAGATACTTTAGGAACTAATATGATTTGTAAGCTTGTAACAGATTATAGTCACTTGTTTTTGCTTTAATGGGGTCTTCCCATATGATCTTAAAATGCTCCATGTGGCTCCTCTCAATCCGATCTTAGCCATTTACGGAATAGCATACATAGAAAAGTAGTTCATGATCCAGTCACTACCATATTACAACAGGAGAATATCTAAAACTTGTCACAAGAAGTTGGAGTAGCACTGGGCAGTGGTGGCACTCACCTTTAATACCAGCCTTTGGGAGGTGGAAGCAGGCAGATTTCTGAGTTTGAGGACAGCCTGGTCTGTAGAGTGAGTTCCAGGACAGCCAGGACTGCAGAGAAAAACCCTGTCTCAAAAAAACAAAAAAAGATACTTTCCCAATCCCTTGGTGGTCCTTTTGTCCTGTTGACACTATCTTTTGTCTTACAGAAGCTTTGCAAATTTATGAGGTCCCATTTGTCAATTCTTGATCTTACAGCACAAGCCTTTGCTGTTTTGTTCAGGAATTTTTCCCCAGTGGCCATATCATCGAGGCTTTTCCCCACTTTCTCCTCTATAAGTTTCAGTGTCTCTGGTTTTATGTGGAGGTCCTTCAACCACTTAGACTTGACCTTAGTACAAGGAGATAAGAATGGATCAATTCCCAGTCTTCTACATGATAGCTGCCAGGATCTTTACCAATCCTAAATCAGATAGGGGACTGATATCCAATATATATAAAGAACTCAAGAAGGTGGACACCAGAAAATCAAATATCCCCATTAAAAAGTGGGGCACAGAGTTAAACAAAGAATTCTCAACTGAGGAATACCGAATGGCTGAGAAGCACTTGAAAAAATGCTCAACATCCTTAATCATNACATGGAGGTGGAAGCTCACAGTCAGCTATTAGATGGAACACAGGGTTCCCAAGGAAGAAGGAGCTAGAGAAAGTACCCAAGGAGCTGAAGGGGTCTTCAACCCTCTAGGTGGAAGAATAACCATGAACTAACTAGTACTCCCTGAGCTCATGTCTCTAGCTGCATATATAGAAGAGGATGGCCTAGTTGGCCATCAGTTGGAAGAAAGGCCCCTTGGTCATGCAGACTTTATATACCCCAATACAGGGGAACGCCAGGGCCAAGCAGTGGGAGCAGATGGGTAGGGGAGCAGGGCCGGGAGGGGGAAGGGTATAGGGAACTTTCTGGATAACACTCGAAATGTAAATGAAGAAAATATCTAATAAAAGTTGAAAAAAAAAACCAAAAAAAAGCAAAAAGAAATAAGTTGGAGTAGAACAGTAATCCAGTGTCCCCATATGTTTTCCATTTTTGGTAACACCATGAAATTTCAGAAGAACGATACTTCTCTTTATGAAACTTAAAAAATTTAGAATCTTTGCTTGCTTTAAAATCTCTAAGAAGGAAAATACTGACTTGAATTATATATAGCTATATTCATAATCTTTATGAAAACATTGGGATCTTTGAGGATTTAAAGTTCCTGAATAATATGTAACCAAGAATAGGCAAATGGGTGCTAGAAATATTGCTTAATTTTAACTGTTCTTTTTCAGTTGGGTAGACTATTCACTTCATCATGCCACTCTTCATTTATCAGAGGCAACTACTGTGACATTTCTAGTCTTAGAATGATTCTAAATGATTGTCTCCGGCTTCAATATCAAAAACAAATATTCAAGGGCATGTACTTGAAGAGATATAAGGAATACTTTGGAAGACATTTAGAAAAATATGAATTCTCAGACCAATTTAAGAAACAGAGATTCTAAAAAAAATGGGAAATGTAAATCTACATCTTTTGTGTAATGTCTCTCTGTGGCTATTTGTAAATCTATAGTCCACACTTTAAAATCCCATTGATTTTAGTCTCTGGTAGCCTATGCTTTTTCTACTGTTTGCCTTTGAACAGATATTGTCTTTATGGCTAAGCTAGTTTCATTTTATTTTTTACATGTTACATAAATTTAATTTGAACAGGTAAATAAAATAGAACCATACACTTCATTTTCATTCATCCATAGATCTTATTTTAATGAAATTCATTGTATCTGTGTTTATTTTCTTTCCTATGAAGTTTGACTTATTCACTCATTCATTCACTTACTTATTTAAAGTAGATTCATCTTCAATAATACTATACACTCTGACTAATTTTCCCTCCCTTCACTCCTCCAATCTTCTTCCCACACCTCCCCAGCTATTTTTAAAAGCAACACAAAACTCTTCTACAAGTGTATATGCAGATTACTAATTCACAGCCCCCAGCAAATTACTAATTCAATACCACACACACGTTATTTATCATCTATCATCTATCTATCTATCTGTCTATCTATCTATCTATCTATCTATCTATCTATCTATCTATCTATCTATCTATCTATCTATCATCTATCTATCTATCTATCTATCTATCTTTCTCTATGTGTATGTGCACAACCATTTCACAATGTACATTTAGAAGTCAGAATACAATGTATGGAGTTGTCTTTTTCTCTTCCAAGTAGATTTGGGGAACTAAATTTAGGTTGTCTGGGTTAGCAACAGAGACTTAGATTCCTTGAAGCATCTTACGTATGACATATTTTTCTGTATTCAAACATAGTATGTCTATTCAGGAGTATCTTTATTTCTGTTGATTCCAAAATAGTAAACTAAAGAATTTCTGATATATAAAGGGAAATGCCAGCTGTCCTTGGACTGTTGAAAGTTCCAGTTGAGTTAGGTGAATTATGAGGGATACTGTCCATTTTATTTTTGGAAAGTATCTTTATTAGAAATAAGTTTGGAAATAAATTTTCTCTGACATTAGTAACCGATCAACCTCTGATTTTAGAAATTACATGTGTTTTTCCTCAATGATTTGTATACATAATTTACTGCCTACAAGAAGTGCAGGGACAAAGATGGAGCAGAGATTGAAGGAGTGGCCAACCAATGACTAGCTAACTTGAGAGCAATCCCATGGAAAAGAACCAATCCTTGACACTATTACTGTTATGCTAGAAGACAGGAACATGTTGTACTTTGAGAGGGGCCACTTAGCAGATGGCTGAAACACATGCAGAGGTCCACAGTGAAACACTAGACGGAGCTTGGCGTCTTGTAAACGAGTTGGGAGGACTGAGGAACCAGGAGGGCAATGGGACTGTGGAAGAAGATGAACAGAGTGAACAAACCGGGACCCTTGGGGGATTCCAGAGACTGAACCACCAACCAAAGAACACACATTGGCTGGACGTCGCTTCTGCTCCCAACATATGTAAAGGTCCAGCTTGGTCTTCGTGAAGGTACCCCAACAAATGAAACTGGAGCTGTATCTGACTCTGTTGTTTGCCTGTGGATCTGGTTCCCCTAACTGGGCTGCCTTGTCTGGTCTCAGTTTGCCTGTGGATCTGGTTCCCCTAACTGGGCTTCCTTGTCTGGTCTCAATGCTTAGTCTTGTTGTTACTTGATGTGCCAGGGTGGGTGGTTACCCAGCAGTCATCTCCTGGTTCTCAGAGGAGAAGGACAGGGGTCTTCATGGAGTGGCTATGTAGATGGGAGACTTGGGGAGCTACAATAGGGATATAAAGTAAATAAATATATAAGTTAATGTAAAAAAGAAATAAGTGTATTAAATTAAATGTATTACACACAGAAATATCACTTTTTTCTATCTTTTTTTTAAAATTTTGGGGGAATTTAAAATGGAACACTATATTTACATAATTTCCATTTCTTATCCTCCTTCTAATTTTTTCGACTTTCTCTCAATTCACACTCATGTTCACTACATTTTTGTATTTATTATTGTCAAACACTCAAAGACACAGTTCACACATACAGTGTGCTAAGTCTGTCCTGTTAGTACTGTTTATATGTGGACCTCATTAGTCATGACATATATGCCCCTATCAATGGGACTCATGTCTGGAGAAGACTAATTTTCTCTTCCCTGGGAACCACTAGTCACCACTAATTACTATAGCTCTTCATATGGCAGGGTAGTCTTGTAGTTTATCTGGTCCACTTTGGGATTTCAACTAGTGTTGCCACTGTTACTATTCGACCCTTGTTTGGACAACTACATTGGTAAGATTTCATGCACATAGAATCCCTGTATCATCTAGAAAACACTATCTCATAGCAGCCATGCTGATACTCTGATTCTCACAATCTTTCTCCATCTTCCATGATGTTCTCTAGCTTTAGATATGAGAATTTTATTGCAGATTTTGCGTTTGGAGCCATCCCCAGATTGGTTGTTCTCTCAGTTTAAACAGCTGTGGATTTCTTTTGTGAGGGTCTCTGTCTACTGTAAAAAGAAGCTTTTGCTGAGGGCTTATAGAAACACTTAGTTGTGGAGGTAAACATAGGTACTTAGAATAGAATGCTCTGGGGAATGATACCATTTGGGGTGTTGGTAGCACTAGGTTTTCTTGTAGGATTAATGGCCTTTCCTACAGCCATGAATAGTTGGTAGTTGGGTATGTTAACAGTTCTAGGCATGCATTTTCTCCTACTGTGTGGATGGAAGTCTGATTAAACAGCTGCTGATTGACCCTAAGATACAAGGACCACTAGTGTACACTGATTATATCTTCTCATGCTGGTTCTTATTTTTCTCTGTGATTTTATGGCTAAGTAAGGCTTTTAATGTAAAAGCAGTTTGCGTAGCACCTTCTCATACTCTGATAGCTACTCCTCAGAGAGGAGGCTTCCAAAAAAATTCTGGCTTTAGTCTTCAAAGGCTTGAACTACACATTTCTTCAATGAGCTTTTATATGGTTTATTTATCTAAGATGTACAAATATTTTGTCAGGCACATTGATTTTTAAATCCTATATGCAATGACCTTGAAAGCTAGCTAGATAATAAATTTGACATTCCAAATTCTAGAATCTTGTGAACATTATTTAACATTATCTAGCCTCATTATCTTCATTCAGAAATAATATAAATAGAAAATTAATACTTCAAAACAGTAGTTCAGGGACAGGAAATAACTGAAGAACTCCATTGTAAGCTGTTATTCTGTAAACTGTGAAAATCTTATGACATGCACATGTTCCTTTCCAGTTCCCGGTTTCCTAAGAGGCTGTCAGATTCTATATGTGCTTTTCTAATTTGTTCTCTTTGCTGTGTTGTGTTTGCAGTTGCATGGGTGGCAGGACTCAGAGCCATATTTCAACAGCTTTTCTTTTTTTTCAGTGAGTTTCTTAATGAGCTCTCACCCCATGAAGAAAGAGGCAAAACACCAAGCCCTTTCATTTTTATTTCCAGTTAAATATATCATAACACTTAAAAAGTGACGTATGGCAGTGCATGATTTTAAATCATTATCAGTGAGTGAATTAAGAAATCAGGAATGAGGGAGGTTGCAATCATATATGAAAGAGTACATAAAAGAAAATAGGAACTATAAGCACATACATTCTTTACATTTTATTTATTATATTCATACTTTGGTTAATTTAGAATTTTCATTACAATGAAATGAAAGCCTCATTCCAAAGGACTCTCCTGTCCTCTCTCAATGAAGCATTTTTCTTTTTTTTTCTTTTCTATTTTACCTCTTGTTGTTGTTTGTTCTTGTTGCTGTTGTTGTTGTTGTTGTTGTTTTTGTTAGACAATCATACCACATGCCCCATACCTGCTACTGAATTCTATGTAACTGGGCTATACCCCCAGACCTCAATGAAGATTTTAAAATATGAAAATATCTAATTACTTATTCTTTTACTCTCCATCTTGGTTAACTGGAGAATCATTTTTCTTTTTCTTTTCTTTTCACCAGCAAACCTTTGTCTGTTTACTTTTTAAGTGAACTTCAATATAAATTTCCTGAGTGTGTTGAACGGGAGAAAGAAATGTTGAGATTCAACTCCAAAGCTTGGTGAAAAATGCAGTTAGATTTTTTTCTACAGATACCATAGAAACCTCAAAACTATTATTCTTGTAAAACCTGAGTCATATTTATATTTATTCTGAGATGATTTTATTAACAAGTAAGTACTAGTAGGCCATTTTTTTCTATCTCTGATATACATCATTATAGGAAATATAATAAAATTTCTATTAATATTAAGAATGCATTAATCATCTTTATGTCTCCAGAAATAATTCTTAAGATACAGAGGTGCTAGAGAGAGAATTCTGATGTTAAGATAGCATTCATGTAGGGGACCTGAGTTTCTTTTCAGAACCATGAGAAATGGTTGTTACCCAGAATTTCAGCTATGGAAGATCTGAGGTCTTCTTAGATCCTCTCTTGGAAATTGTACTCATGTGCACATAAATCTACATAGATTCCTATCATATACATAATTTAACAATGGAAAAGTAAACAAAATAACAATATTATTCTACTCCTGAACATTGTAAGCATTAACAAATAAATTATTTATTTATTTTACTTACTTAAATTAAATTAAATTAAATTTATTTATTTGTCAAGTCCAGGTCTCACTATGTAACCTTACTTATCCTAAAAATCACTACATACATTAGGCTGTACTCAAATTTACAGAAATCTATATATCTTTGCCTCATTATTGCTGGGGTTAAAGGCACGTGACATCACACCAATTCTTTTATTTATCTTTTTACATTGGAATTTCATCAATCACAACATTTTTTTGTTTGTTTTTGTTTTTTTTATTTTTATTTATTTATTTTATTTTATTTTTTTGAGACAGGGTTTCTCTGTATAGCCCTGGCTGTCCTGGAACTTATTTTATAGACCAGGTTGGCCTCGAACTCAGAAATCCGTTTTCTACTGTCTCCTGAATACTGGGATTAAAGGCGTGTGCTACCACGCCCAGCTTAATCACAACATTTTTAAAGACATAATATGATGGTGTTTATAAACAAACTATAGCCACTTCCCCATTCCTGTTCAAATTAAATAAGTATCATTCATTTCTTTATCTCATTCATTAATTTTCTTAACCTCTTATGATTCACTTTTTTTATTTTAGCTCATTATTATTTAATTTGATTTTACTTTTTATTTTAGCTCATTATTATTTGATTTAATTTAAATTTTATTTCTTAATGTTTTGAGAACTTTGGACATAAATACACTTACACGATTGCTGTTATTCTAATTCCTCTCTATCTACATACCCCCTCCCTCTGTCTCTCAAATTCCATCTTCCCATTAGCCACCCTTGTTTTATGGACTATGCATGCCTATATGTACACCATATATACCCTCATGTGTTTCTGTCTTTGTTTGTATTTATTTATTTATTTATTTATTTATTCACACAATATTTTCAAATGCTGGCCACCTACACATGGGCATATATGGCTGACAAGCTGGATGTGAAAAACAGATTCAGGAGCATATCTCTGAAGGATATGCTAATAAGCCACAAGCATCCTGATCCTCTGGCTCTTACAATCTCTCTGCTTCCTTTTCCATCGTGCTTCTGAGTTTTAGCTGTTGGGGATGTATTATAGATGAGTTGAGTCCAGGAGCAACAAGGTTACTTATTTTTGAATCTTGGCCAGTTGTGTGTCAGGAATTCTTTCTCTGGATGTCTAGTTCTCATAATATCAGAAGGTTCTATGCAAAGTTTTCAATAAAGAAAAAGAAAATCGACAATCCTACCCAGTTTTAAATCCTACAGTCCACAAGAAGTTATCTCTAATGGTGTAGTAGCTAATCATTGTTGCAACTTTCAGGATTCACAGATGGGTAAGATGGGAGATTGATTTTCACTTCCTGTTCTGTAAATGAATCGACCAGGACAATGAAAGTCAACTAGACAGAGTGAAGTTTCCAGAAGACTTCCAACTTCATTTCTCTGAGTTCTATTACTCAAGTGTATGGTCTCTTCAATAATGGGGTCTTTCCATCAAATTCCCAGGGTTAATCAAGATCACTGGCTAATAGTAATTGGTAATGTTTAGAGATCCTTATGACATCACTTGCCAACAACTTAAAACAAACAAACAAACAAACAAATAAACAAACAAACAAACAAACAACTCATTCCTGGCACTGTGATTTTGCTGTGGTTGCTGTTTGTTATTTGTTTTTGTTTTTTGGTTTTTTTTCTAGACAGGTTTTCTCTATGCAGCTCAGGCTGGCCTTGAACTCAGAGATCTTCCTCTGCCTCCTGAGTACTGGGATTAAAGGCATATGAAACCACACATGCCTTGATACTGTGTCTATTTGTTATCCTGCAGTATCTAGAAAGGGCGTTTGAGAACTAATATATACATTTAGATTCCTTTTCAAAAAATATTTCTTTTTCTTCATAGTTAGGGTTTTTATTGCAGGGATGAAATACTATGACCAAAGTAATTTGGGGAGGAAAGGGTTGGTTTGCCTTCTGCTTTTATATTACAGTTCATCCTCAAAAGAAGTCAGGACAGGAACTATAACGGGCCGGAACCTGGGTGCAGAAGCTGGTGCAGGGACTATAGATGCTGCTGCTTATTGGCTTGCTCCTTATAGCTTGCTCAATATGCTTTCTTATGGAACTCAGGACCACCAGTCCAGAGACAGCACCTCCCACAATGACCTGGACCCTCCTCTATCAATCACTAATTAATAACATGCCCTAAAGGCTTCTCTACAACCCAATATTATGCAGGCATTTTAAATTGAGATTCGCTCCTTTCAAATAACTTTACCTTGTTTCAAGTTGACATAAAACTATCCAGCATATTTTGATTATTTTAGTTATTTATAGGGGTATCTGTCTGTATGTGTCCTTGTGCACATAAATGTGGGAGTCTGAAGGGGCGAGAAGTATCAGATATCCTGGACAGAGGTATGGGCAGTAGTGAACTGTGTGGTATGGGTACTGGGAATTGAACTGAGATCCTCCCAAAGAGCAGAGAGCACTCTTTACTTTTGTGTCAGTTGCCTATATCCCAAACTATTTGTACATGTCTATTCATGTATTTTAGGAAATTTCTACCATAAATTTCCATATGATTTTACAGCTATTTTTTTCTGATTATTATACTCCCCTATTCATCCTCAAATATGCTTTCTTCTTACCCCTTCCTCAATTTAACCCATTCTATGTCATTAATCTCCTTTTATGGATTTCTAGCTATGAGCATAAGGTAGCAAGCATAAGACTATTATAAATTGAAGGAACAGAAAGTCTCAGCAGAGAAAGGAGAAGGAAAAATAAAGTCTCACGCCTAGGTAACTAGCAACTGATAGTTCATTGCTGCTCTAAAAGGGAAAAATTACCTTTTTAAGAGGTATAGCCCCTAGTAGATTGAATACCACCCAGTGAAGCCAAAACTATATATGGGCAGCACAAATTGTGGGATTGATGGGATTTAAAAATAAAGCATACTTCAGTGTGTTGAGAAGTGGGCCTAGATCTGGTAGGAGGGAGGGCAGAGGTTAATGTGACTAAGTACACCAGAAGAACATACCAAAAAACTGATAAAAATGTGGAGAGAAAAATCACATGGCTTACATGAATTATTCAAAAATCTCAAAGGAAACTTTTAAATTAGTTTAAGTTTAACCACCCCAGTGAATGTGCCAGTTCTTCTTACACGGAGTCTTGCTAATTAAAATTTCAAAATGAGCAATTTCTCACCAGTTTTGCAAAGTTTGTTCCAAGTTTCTGTTTCAGGGGCTGGTACAGTAAAATGGAAGCTGCAAAGCTTGGATTCCAATCTATCTCTGTCACCATTGAGCAAATCGACACCGTATCAAAAGTGTCTCAAGGAGCAATGACTGTCAGGCTTTCCTATCTCCCAGATTTAAGGAATAGTTACAAGAGAATGCATGTGTGCATTTATCCCACCTATAGACCAAGAAGATAATTCCTGCTTAAATAAATTACTTCATAATTTTTTTTTAAGTATTGAGTGAATTATAAGTAAAGAAAAAGGATATACAACAACCATACAAATATATTAAATGAAAATATGAGTTAAATAATTCACTAATAATAGCAGTCTGGTTGTCATTAAATTCACCAATGGTTAAAGATAATACAAATATGAAGAGGCATTGTAGTTTTCATTAGTAATTTGATTGTTGAAAATTCAGCATTGTTTCTGTTTGCTTTAAATATTTTTGCCTCCATTAAAAATTGTCATATATAACTCTTTGTAAAACTGTTCGCAGTTCAGCTTTGGTTTTGTATCTGTTTTCTTTCTGTATCTAAGATTCTGAATGGCAAATGTACAACCTATACTAGGAAAATATTGGTGGCATGAAGTGCATAAAAATTAGACATATCTCCAAATTAAAATTATACACATATGAAAACTGTCGGTTGAAGCCCAGCTTCTGAGTAGCTTGTTCAAAGTTCTAAGTTTCCATACCGGCTTGCCTGACCTTTATTGTGTGGATCATCTTGACTTACATCTTCAGAGTTCAGAGATTAAACTTTATTATGATGCTTCAAATTAAGCTTTGGTATAAGTTCTTCTATTTGCTGAATTTATGTATTTTTCTTGCTGGTAAATATACTTTATCAAGTTTAAGTTAGACATAAATGGCATGCAACACTGAAATAAATGATACAGTTGATTATGTAAGCACACTGTTCCATAAATACTAATGACAGTGTGTGTTATTAAATCAATAGTCAATCAGTGAGTCTTGAGCTTGTCCAAGGTAATAGAATAGAAATTTGCAAATTGTTTTCCAGTCACCTGTATTTTGCTACTTCATGAGCTTTTATTAATTTAGAAAATATGTGTAATACATAAAATGTAGTACAACCAAGTTCATTAAAATATGGAAATTTTCTTATTTGAAATATTTGGAATTTTTACTCTGGGTGTAAGGTTTAAAGGGTTTGATTTTGTATTTTAAATTATGTCTATAATACGGTATGTGTCTATGTCTATATGCACAGTGCCCACATGAGCATAGTGCCCATTGGAGATTCAAGGCTTTGGTTTCCTTGAACCTGTAGATATAGGTAATTGGGAGAAGCCTGGCATGAGTGCTACAAACTGAACTCAGGGTCTCTGCTAGAAGTGTAGGCACACTTAATCAATAAGCCATCTCTCAAGCTTAATAAAAGAGGTTTTGTTTTATTTCCATCAAAGCAAACGTGAAATTTCTATTAACTTACTGGTCATATATAAGTTGATTATACTTACTGGTCATTAAAAATATTCTGTAAAATGTATCACACAGTCCTCTTCATTCTGAATATTTGGCTTAGGGTAGTTTCTGCTGGTTCTCTCTCTCTCTCTCTCTCTCTCTCTCTCTCTCTCTCTCTCTCTCTCTCACACACACACACACACACACACACACACACACACACACACACACACACACACACACACACACACACATATATATATATATATATATATATATATATATATATATATATACTGTCAGAAGATTAATTTCATTAGTTTAAAAGGTAGTCTAATGGAAAGTATGCATAGATAGAAGATACAGATTTTAGGGGGTAACCTCCTAAGCTTGTAAGTAAAAAGAAAGGGATTTTTGGGATTAGAGGAAATATCTACAGGCGACGCATAAAGAGAGAGGATGTAAATTTAACTGTAGATGTACAACAGGAGTTAATGAATAAGGAGGGAGGTCATTCTGATCTGCAGGTTCTCACAAAGCCTAAACAAAACCTGGCTATTGTATAAGGCAAAGAGAGACTTTGTCCCAAGTACTGAGAAATATGACAGTTGTGTGAATATGCAAATGCATCTGTTTGGCTTACTTAGTAGGCATTAGTGAAGTATACAGCAAAGGAGACCATAAACAATCAAAAGGCTAAGATACAGCTTCTACAGGCATGTGTTTGGCTTATACTACACATGTTATCTGAGTTCTAGGATATTTCTCATGTTAATGCTTCAATGTCACCTTTACCTTAATCAAATGTATACAACATTTTCTCCTACTTCCATAGCATATTGTCTTATAGAACTCTCACAGGAATGAATGAAGGTGACCTAATAATTTTAGAAATCCAAACAAGCAAACAAGCATATTCTAAAATTAATTTACTTACACAAATCATATTTCAAGGAGTAGAAAGATGGTTCAACCATTAATAGCTTTTTCTGCTCTTTCAGGAAATGAGTTTGGTCTTCTAAACTCTATATCAGGTATCTTTCAATTATCTCTAACAGAAGCTCAAAAAGATTCAACCTCTCTAGGGACTAATGGCATAGGTCACACACAAACACACAGAGGCTACATAGACTTTTATCCATTTAGTGTTGCTCATATGATTAGACCACATGATTAGGTTTCATCACTTGGTATTAGTATACTAATTATGGGGATTAATACCAGGAGAAAACAAGTTCTTCTTCTCTAGGAGATATTGATAACCTAAATCTCTTCAAAAAATTGTAGGACCTTGCAAAAATTTTCCTGTTCATGTTGGCATATCAACTGCTGTTGTTGTTTGTTGTTGTTGTTGTTATTGTTATGCAGGACTTGTTTAGGCACCATATTACTGAGAGATCATAAATGTGATATCCTTGTTATGTGTAGAAAATACTGTCTTCCAGATCAGTTATAGTCCTCTGATTCTTACAACCTTTTTCCCCTATTAAATGATTTTCTTTTAGCCTTATGTATAGGGGTTGTATATATATATTGGTACATCTAGTCACTTGTTCTTTTTCTCTTCATTTTGACTAGTTATGGATTTTTGTAATGGTTTCATCTGTGGTTATATAATTTTTATTCCTGAAAATGTCTCTTGCTTTCAATTACATTAAACATGTGTTAGATCTAGAAGCTAAGTTAATAACATTCCTTGAGATTATTTAAGGCTGTGTATTTAACCAGCTATCTTATTGTATTCTTAGACTGTTTAAGTTTAACCAGATTTCAGAGAACAATGTAACTGATCAAATTATGTATTGGATATTCTGTATAATCAGTTTTTTTTAACTTAAGCTGCATAATGTAGTTTCCAGTTTTGACAATTTGACATTAACGAGAATCATTGAAGATTTTCTCAATTGAGAAAATCTTCCAAAAGCCTAGCCTGCAGTGTTCAGTGTTCAGTGTTCTCTCTCTCTCTCTCTCTCTCTCTCTCTCTCTCTCTCTCTCTCTCTCTCTCTCCACTTTATATCTTAATCCTGGTTAACATCTTGCCCTTCTTCTTACTAACATATCCTTCAAGTTAGTGCAGGATTAGATCCATCCTCTCCCTCTAAGTCCAACCAAGGCATTCAGTTAGGAGAACAGAACCCACAGGCAGGGAATCCCTGCTCCAGTTGTTGGGAAATGCACATGAAGACAGACTCCACATCTGCTGCAGAAGTGTAAGGGTGGAGCTAAGCCCCAGTCCTTGTATTTTCTTTGATTCATGGTTCAGTCTCTGGGAGACTCTAAGAGTCCAGGTTAGTTGACTCTGTTAGTTTTCTTGTGGAGTCTCTAACCCATCCAAGTTTCTTAATCTTTCCTGCAAGGATTACACCGGACTTCAGAGTATCCTCTAAGTTTGACTGTGGGTCTCTGCATCTGCTACTGAAAGACTTAGAAATTGTAAGGAATTTCTCTCTTTCTGACACTGGAAAGGCGATACCCCAAATCACTTATGAGAACCGGTCTTGATGCAAATTGCAAGAGGACTTTATTTATCAGCTAGCTGAGGACGAGCTCCTTTCACCCCGAGGGGCTGGGGAGCTCGACCAGGAGCAGCAACAGTAGGGGGCTTTTAAGGAAAAAGTGAGAAGTTGGGAGGAGTTGGGAGGAGTTAGGCTACAGCTCTTCTCTGGGTAGAGGGGTGGGGTAGCCTTGCTGAAGGAACAAAGAGAGGGAGTGAGCTGTCCTTGGAGTTATCTCTGGGTCTCTGACACAGACAGTCAGGCTAGGTCTTCTTGCTAACAAAGAGCTTCTCACTGGCTGCATTCTCAGAGATTGGGAAACAGGCCTTGGGGGAGCATTCAAAGGCTGTACATTTCAGGGGGAAACACTTT
>LR753443.1:286404-369143 GCA_902729485.2 Mus minutoides | reverse complement strand
TACAGTCAACTGCTGGGTGGATCCTCTCAGAGGACAGCCATGCTGGACTCTTGTCTGTGAGCATAACCAAATTTCATTAGTTGTATCATGTATTGGTTCTTGCCCATAGGATGACTCTCAGATTTGGAGAGTTATTGATTGGCAACTCACTCACATTTTCTTAAACATGGATTAATAGGGAGGAGAGCATTATGGGTTGGGCCAAACTTGAATAATGGCTGTGGTTTCTATTAGAAATCAGGCTGAGGAAGCCATAAAGATAAAGACAGTAAGCAGAATCTTTTATGCAATCTATATTAGCTCCTGCTTGAGTTCTTTCCTTGATTTCCTTCTGTGATGGACAGTAAAATGGAAATCTAAGCCATGTAAACACTTCCTTCTCAAATTGCATTTGGCCATGGGGTTTCAACATAGTCATAGTGAACCTCACAAATACACATAACTTTAATGTTAAATTACATAATCTTCCATGCCATTGATCTAGACTAATGTATGTTTGAATGTGTGTTGTTATAATTATTTTCTGAGTAGCCAATATTATAGTAGCCTACTATAATATTCGAAGTAATATTTGCATATATGCTGGTCACAGCTTTCTGCAGTCTTGAGAGTTATTCTTGGTTAGCTTGGGTAAGTAAAGTAACTTATCTTCTAAAACTACTTTAAAAATTTCTGCAAAAAGTCCCTAATTTCTCTCTATATAGTGTATTCTATGCTGTTGAATTAATTCCGAGTAAAGACTGTGTTATCAGAGGTACAGATAAGTATCAGACAACAATGCAACAGACACAGTAACTTAGACAATCAGACATAACTACAAAACCAGTATAGACAAGCCATTAACCATATACTATAGTTAGAGGGAAGACATAGGAGAAGTGGAGAATTTAAAGTTTGGCTTACTCTTGTTCTAACTCATTAAAAAATAAAGGAAGTGTTTTTTTTTTTTTATTTTTTACTACTTACTCATTATCAATACATCCACACTGCTAAAGGAATTTTCTTAGGTAATTGGTAAAAGCTACACTAAGAGAAGTTATTAACAATGCAATTTGAAATTATATCGGTTTAGGAAAGTGACAGCCATGGCTTATCCCCTAGGGGTCATTAACTTTTAGTTACTGTATGGGCCTTTTGTCCAATTAGATGATTTTGATTAGCCCCAAACTAGAAGTGTCAATATTTCATTCTTGGAAATACATTACCATACTAACATGAATACTTGGGACTCTCAGAGATGGAACCATCAAGTAAAGAGTATACACAGGCTGGACCTAGGTTCTCCACATATGTGTAGTAGATATGCAGTTTGGACTTCAGGAGGGCTTCCAAACAATTGGAGCCTGGGGTTTTCTCTGACATCATTGCCTGCCTTTTAAATCCAATCTCCTAATTTGTCTGGTGAATGGTCCCTGGTAACAGGGTTCCACCTTCCCCACAGCAACTGGGCTGTCTTGTCTGGTTTGAGTGGGAAAGGATGTACTTAGATTTACAGTGACTTGAGATGCCAGGGTGGGTTGGTTTTCTTCTCAGAGATTTAGGGGAGGCTGGGAGCGAATAGAGGAAGGAGATCTTTAAGAGGAGAGGGGATGACATCTAGATGTAAAGTGAATAAATAAATAAATTACTTGTGGGGGGTGGGGGATATATTTCCCGATGGTGGTCATTGTTTCTAGCCCTCAAAGCCAGGCATTAGGTATTAGGCATTAGGTATTAGGCATTAGGCCTGTTTCTGTTTCTTATTCTTCTTAGTAGTTTTCTTATCACCAGGTAATCCTCAAGGAAGACCCTTCCAGAGAGATTCCAGTTTTATTCTACTAGAATGGAAACAGGCAACCTTGGGAGGTAGGAGGTGGGGGTGGGGGGCTCTAAAATGTGCCAGAGACCAGGGATGTGAGAGACACTCAGACCTCAAAGGGAGGGACCTTAGATGAAATGCATTACAGTGGGGAGAGGGACCTTATAGAGCCCACCTCCAGGAGGAAGACAAGGCATCAATGAAGGATGGACTTGCCATCCCACAGTCAAAAGCTCTGACCCAGAATTGTTCCTGTATCAAGGAACTACAGCGTCAAAAATGGAGGTCATAAGAGAAAGGGAGTCCAGTGACAGGCCCAAATTGGAATCCAGCTCAAGGGGAGGCCCCGGGGGCCCTGACACTGTTAACATGACTGGTATTCTTGCAGACAAGAGCTTAGCTTGGCTACCTTCTGAGAGGCCAAACAATCACCTGAGTCAGATGCAAATACTAGCACACAACCAATGGACAGAAGCTGGGGACTTTTGTAGTTGAATTAGGGAAAAGCTGGAGGAAGTTGAAGAGAGGGCTGGCCCCATGGGAAGACCAGCAGTCTGAACTGACTTGTAACCTTGAGATATATCAGACACTGAGCCACCAACCAGGGAGCATACACTAACTGATGTGAAGCCGCTGACACATATACACCAGAGGACTGCCTGGTCTGGCCTCAGTGACAGAAGATGCCCTTGAGACTTGAGGCCCCACAGAGTGGGGAGGTCTGTTTGGGTAGGGATGGGGGATGGAGGAGTAGGGACATCCTCATGGAGACAGATAGAAGAGGGAAGGAGGTATGGGATGGGAAGCAGTCTGAGGCAAACCAGGAGGGGGATGAAGACTGGGGTGTAAAAAAGAATTAAAGAATAAAAATAAATATTTAAAAATAGAGGATTTTATCTCCAGTAAGGAGTCTTATCTTCAAGTTCTAGGAGGCAACCAAGAGCCATGTCAATAATCTGTAATAATCTGTATTAATTTGATAGTCTGTTAGATTTTCCTAGCCGACATATAAAGGTAGGTCTACTTTGCCTGGCATTGAGGGGTGTTATAAATTCTATGGCTCTTTGGAGTAGAGGAACATTATGAGCAAAGAGGCATAGCTTCAATATCTATCATCTATCTATCTATCTATCTATCTATCTATCTATCTATCTATCTATCTAACAATCTATCTATCTATCTATCTATCTATCTCTAGCAAATGTGCATTTATATTTATATTTGAGTGATATGTATAGATGTAAATGATATGTAACATGCAATGAATATAGTCTTGAGTAAGCTTATAAAATTATGTTTTTTAACATGCTTAGTGTTATGTTTATTTCTCATTTTGTAATATTCTCCCTCTTTTCCTATTAAAAATCTATCCTTTATCTTCTGCTTCTTCTTTAATATCTGTGCCCTATTTATCAGCCTCTAGATATAAAAATAGATCACATTTGCAATTCAGAAATGCACTTCATTTGCAGTATATAGTAATGTAAGTGTTATTACTAATTTAGATTTGAACATTTTGTTATGATGTATATATATATATAATTTATTTGTATATAAGTTTATGTGTCTATGCATACATTAAGTGGGTATAGAAGCTTGTCTATCTATGTGTTTTGTGTATGTATCCCTGTGCTCTTTCCTTTTCAAGTTTAGCACAATTACATAAAGCTAAGCTGGCAAGTAGAGTGTACTTGTAGGAGTAGAATGTGGTAAATGAGAGATATGAGGGGGCATTTTTAATGTCATATGGGCACAGGACAAAATAAAATTAAAAATATTCTGTAGTGGCAGACACATTAGTCATTTTTGCTTTTTAAAGGCAGGACAAGATTTAAAATATCACAAGAAGAATCTCAAGACTGAGGTAGCCGGGAAGATTACTAGTTGAGTGTTAGCTCAGATGATTATATGTATATATTCCTCATGTTTTCTAAGCCAGGAAATTAACTTTAGATTAAGACTAATTTAGATGATTTTCTAAAACTGTGTAATACATTGTTTTGTTTGTCACAAAAAGCAGTACAATATAAAATCATACTGAATTTTCCAGAGCTACTGCCATTACATGCATAAAGTAGACAGATATAACTAGACCACATTATTGTGAACAATTTAAAATACATGCTTCAGAGCCCAAAATAAGACATCAGGTTTCACTGAAATGAGATGACAATACTTCATAATAAGAAGATGAGAAAACAATTTTAAGGGAGCCTACATTTAAAGCACAAATTATAATCCACTGACGAGAGAGCATCATTTGGGAGACGAAGAGATAGCATGTCAGTTAAGATATTCTGATGCTCTTTCAGAGGACAGGAGTTTGTTTCCAGTACCTAGGTCAGCAGTCCACCATCTCTCTGTAACTTCAGCTCCAAGGGATCTGAGGACTTCTTGGCACCACTGTGGACAACCACTCACACATATGCAAACTAAAAGAAAAACACGATATGAAAAAACAAGGTAAAAATTAAAAACTATTTCCATGTATTTTTATAGCCCAAGCAGATTTTGATAAATATTAATTTTTAAAGTACAGATAATAAATATAATTGTCATTTTCAATCAAAACTTGTAAGAATATAATTACACTGTAGTAGATTCATATCATCTAATAGTTTCATTATCTATTAACATTATTTTTCTCATTATAAGCAGTGTGTGTGTGTGTGTGTGTGTGTGTGTAGTGAGTGATGCTGGATATATGCATGCAGGTACTGGAGGCTGGAAGCCAATATAAGGTGCTCTCTTTCTTTTCACCCTAATTTTTTTAAGCAGGATTTCTCAGTGAATATGTAGCTTACCATTTTGATAAACGTCTGTCATCTATCCCTCAGCACTGAGGCCAGAGGCATACTGCAGTGTCATGTAAGTTTATATTGGTGCTGGAGAAATAAACTCAGATATTCTATTCGTGCTTGCAATAAAGTAATTTACCTACCAATGCTCCCCAGCACCCATCACTACAAAAGCACAAGATACTTATGACTGGCTATGTTTAATGGCATGCTACATAATTAATTACTTGTGGAAAGGTCATTGGGTTCTAAGTATACTTAACTATAAAATTCATTTTCTACAGAAATCTCTAGATATCTTCAATTCTACAATTTCATAAGCCATTAAGATGTGTTGCTTTTCACTGAAGCCTTGAACTAAACTCAGTTGTTGTACTTTTTAATATTATTTATGAATTCCTTATAGAGCTAATTACACTTCTTTACACACACACACACACACACACACACACACACATATATATATATATATGAGATGAAGTTCATCTAATGGTTTTTACATATCTAAAATAGTAAATATTAGGCTAACATTGTAGAAAGACATGGTAGGAAGATGTCGTAAAAGAACACACAAGGAACAATATCCATGATTTTGAATTCACACAACTGGTAAAATGGAGGTGTTATGAGAACAACAAAGAGTTAAGATGAGGAAGTTGAAGTACAGCATTTATATCTAGAGTCTGTGTGCAAACAAGTGAAAACAAACACAATGTGGAGGTCAGGTCCTGCTGGGCAGTGATTTGGTTGTCAATAGCGTATGGATTTGGTGTTTGCATTTCTGGGTTTTCATATTGCCTTGGTTATCTATCATATCCTTGGTCCTTATCATAACCTGTTCCTCCCTGTTAAGACAGAAGTTTGCATCCCGTACAATTAAGTGTTGGCACTGTGTAACTTGCTTTTTATTTCACGAAGTATAAAATTAAGAGAATGCCTTGTGTCTCTAAAGAGACTATGTTCTTAATTTTAAGTATTGTTGAAACAGGTAATGCAAATATTAAAGTTGAATAAAATACATTATGCATTATGATATGGCAATGGATCTATAGGGTGTCATTAAAAATGTGCCCTGGCATCTCAAGCACTTGAATATCTAGTCTCCAGATGATGGTGCTGTTTGGGGAAATGTAGTTGGTGCAGATATTGGGGAGGAATTATATCAATGTGGGCTGTTTTTGTTGATTAAACAGTATCACTTGCTTTCACTTTACACTCTATGCTTGTGGTTAAAGATGTGAGCTCTCACTTTTGTCCTCTTGTTGCTGTTCTCCATAATCAAGGACATTTTCTTCCCAAATGATCCCTAGTCTAGTGGAATGAAAGCCAAAGGAAACAGGAAGTTCCATAAGTTGTCTTGTTCATGACATTTGTTGACAGCAACACCACAGTAACTAATACAGCCATATTACTGAAATATTACTGAAGTGTGTTCATGACACACTAGAAACTATTGAATGTAATGAAATCAAGGAATATGGCACATGTGATATATTTCATGTGATTAATTCCAAAAACCAAGAAAGGTGAGGGACAATAATTTTTAATCAAAAATGAATGAACAATGTTAGGAAGAGCCAGTCTCAAAACCATGTGTTTATCAAAGGACATTAAAGTAGCAGTAGTATACAATAAAAAAAAAAAAAGTAAAACATGTGACAGGGAATTGTGAAACTCCTATTCTGCAAAGTGTTGCACAAAATGCATGTGTAGGACAAAAACTGATTTGTGGCTTCTTCCTTAAACCCCAAACCTAGAATTTATTGTGAGCGTAACAGGGTAATTATCACAAGCCACTGAAATATCTCAGAAGAAGCTTTGGACATGTGTCATTGCAGTTGGAGGACCCTTCTTAATGGGAGCCATGCCATCCCCACGGCTGGGGTCCTAGACTGAACTAACAAGAGAGATTTAGTGTGTGAGCACCAGCATTCACCCTCTACTGCTTGCTGATTGGAGATGCAATGTGAGCATGTAATATAATGTCTTAAATTTCTACCACTATGAAGGTGCAACTAGAACAGGCAAGGCAGCAAGGAGGTGGACTTCATTCACATACATTTTGGAGATTAATAAAACATGACACACACAGTGGAGTTGGAATCTTAACCCATGTGAAATAATACTAGGGATGATTGGAGGAGATTTAATGACACATGACACAATTGGCTGTCAATTTTATTTATGTGATTTTTGTATATAAGATTATTATGTTGATGTAACTAAACTCAAACTATATTATGAATGCGTGCTTTCATTTTATACTTAGGATTATAAAATGTTTTCCTTATTTCTCTTTCTTATCCTTATTTAAAACCTTCCCATATTCTCATCCTTGTTCTCTTTCAAATTCATGTTCTACTTTTTAAAATTAATTTTATTACCTCCTTATGTGTATATGTACATGTACATAGATCATTTTTGGTATATACATAATATTGCTATTGTGTATTGCTCAGGCTGACAATTTGATAATGGATAACTAATTAGAGTGCTCACCCCTAGAGCAGATTATTTTCCCCTCTCTCAGAATTCTTTAGTTTTCTGTAATTCATTATTTAAGTTTGAGGCCTCTTGGGCTGAATATTTTCAATTCACTGCTTTCTTTCTTGGAGAGAATTTTCTGAACTCTAAACTTTCTATATCAAGACTACTAATTTTGTGGAAAAAGTGATTTTACTCTTTCATGCTATGATGGTTTGTATATACTTGGCTCAGGAAGTGGCACAATTTGGTAGTATGGCCTTATTGGAGTGGTGTGTCAGTGTGGGTGTGGGATTTAAGTCCTAGCTGCCTGGAAGTCAGTCTTCCACTAGCTGCCTTCAGATGAAGATCTAGTACTCTCAGCTTCTCCTGCCCCATGCCTGCCTGGATGCTGCCACACTCCCACTTTGATGAAAATGAACTGACACTTTGAACTTGAAAGTCAGCTACAAATATATGTTGTCCTTTATAAAACTTGCCTTAGTCATGGTGTCCACAGCAGTAAAACCCTAACTAAGACACATACTTTTTTTTTGTCTTTGTCTCTTTTGTTTCTTTCATAGGATATTTCCTATTTAAGTTAAATGACACTTTCCTCTAATGCTTTTCTTCCTTTTGTGGCATTTTATGGATATTCTGCCAAAATATCCATTTAATTTTATTCTTCCTTATATCAGACCACAGTTAAGATTCATCCCTCTATAATTTGTCTTTGGTCCCTCAGTGTGAAGTAGGAAATTGTGGAAAATTTCTTATTTGCTTACTCTCTTTCAAAGTTTGTATATGATCTCAAATTATAGCATGTACTCTGTCTAGATTCCAGAGATATCTCAAAAACTGCAGGTCATGTTTTGAGTCACAGCACACGGAGGCAGAGGCAAGTAGATTTCTGAGTTTGAGGCCAGGCTATTTTACCTTCAGAGTTCCAGGTCAGTCAGGGATACATAGAGAAACCCTGTCTCAAAAAAGAGAAAATTTCTCACTTAAATTTCTTTCAAAAGAGTACAATTGTAGATGATTACACCTGTAGTCTAAAATTGTAAAATTTAGAGAAGTAGAATAAAATTGTGATTTCTAAAGGGTAGAAAAATAGCTGATTGGAAAGATGTTGCTCAAAGGAGGTAGAAAAAAATCATTACCCAAGGGGAGTAATTTTAAGAGATGCATTATGTTGCATGAGTTTTCCTAGGAGACATTAATAGTCATTGTTTTCAACTGTTAATGATAGAGGTACCATACGGACTACAAAGAGAAGCCACCCTTCTGTGGGGAACCAATAGGTTTATTGGGCTTACTTACAAGACTTTGTGCTACCCAGCTCTACCTTTCCTTGTACTAGGAAGTATCATTCATTATGCAGATGACTTCCAGGAAGGTGCGTCAAGGGAGAGTTGTGAGTCACTTATTAAATTTCATGGATTGTCTGAGAGAGAAAGTGGCTTATGAAGACATACTGTTGCTGCCTGAAGCCTCTTGAATTTCATTCGGCTCATCAGTCCTCTCAGCTTCCTAAGCCTCAGGAGCATGTCCACTTCCTCTATGAGAGGTCATGATCTGAGTCCCATGTTGGTGAAACATGCTGCTATGTTTCAAATCCGTGATTAAGCAACAATGAATGGTCCTTATTCTTTTTATAATGACTTTATATAGGAAAAAATCCTTATGTAGGAAATTCCTTATATAGGAAGCAAAACAAAACAAAACAAACAAAGAAAAAATCTGAGGTTGAGATTCTGAGGGAGTTAGGGACATTTCCCTTTCTCATGCCCTGTATTCACACAATTAACTTTCTCTGTACTTATTCTATTAAGAATCTGGGATAAGGTAGGTAGAAATTTGATATTTACTAGACCACATTTCCATCTCCCTTCCTCTTCATATAGGAAGTCTATTTTGGACACATTAAATAACCTGGGTTCCTGATAATGACATCAGTGTTGATAACATTGTGGTAGCTCAAGTACTAGGCACCCTGACAAAACTCTGCATTGTATGATTAAAAATGGGAGCTGGGTTTATTCAACCTCTAACTCTGTCATGAGTAAGGCTAGTGATTAATGAATTCTACCTATAAAAGTGTGTATGTTGACTCTTTGGAAGAGGCACACACACACACACACACACACACACACACACACACACACACCTTGAACTTAAACACATAAGAACTCAAGCATGGAATTCTATTATTGATACTATGACATCCAGCCAGAAAAGGGACACATTCCTATATTTCAACCAGCATTGAAACACCTGGTTTCACATTCTTTTGAGACTCAGAGGATTTTCAGTATTTTTTTCGGCAGAAGTGAATTTGTTTGTGAGTTTCTGTTTATTTAAAATCAGAGTTTTTGAGGCCGGCTGCATCAACATCTTACTCTATCAACCCCACAAAGTCAAATATTTTCAATTGTTACTAATTAGAATATTTAGTTTGTTCTGTTAAAGAAGATACATTATTGATAAAAAACATGATAATTGTTATTTTACAGATGCTTCAAGTAGCTTTTTTGAATTTCTTTAATGAATTAGCACATATTAGCATTAATTAATATTTTGAGCAGTGCTCTATTTTTACATTTCACTTTTTCTTTTTATTATAGTTAATAACTATGAATATTGTAACTGTTGATATTGAGCATGTCTGAATGCGCTGTGCATGAGAGATCTTATATTTGTCATGGATGCTAATGGTATAATTTTAAGGTTGTGAGCCACAATGTTTTAATAATGCCGGATATGGAAACTTGTTTTCTATGTATCCACCCTCTTCTTTTATGTGCATCAGATTCATTACTGAAGCTAAAATGTATTTTTCTGTTAAAAGAAGGTTACATACAGTACAAGATAACCAACAACTTTGAAATGTTTCCAATATCTCCATCTTGAAAATTAACCACTTAAGGAAGAAACAAAATACCAGGAGATGGTGGCTGGAGAGAAGTTTGATGAAAGCAAGCAGAGGCTTTCATCCCCCAAAGAGATGACAGGAAGCATGCTTTTACAGTCCAGGAGATAGCAAGCATTCACACTTAGTGTGCAATAGACAACATTAAGTATCCACTTAATGGTAACAGAGAGTAAAGCTCAGTCAAGGTAAGCACTTGTCTTTCCGTAAATTTGTATCCCCGCCCAAACAAGTGAAATAAAGAAATAGAAGAAAGGGAGTATGCAACAATGAAGACTGTCCCAACAAGCATAGTGCAGACACCAGAATGATCAATTAAGCCTGACACAGGGAGAGATGAATTAGGCATGAGTAAATTGGCCTTAAAGCTGAAGATTTCATAAACATTTCCTTTAGATATATGATGGTATACATATGATTTGAATATACTGTGTTTTTGTCACCTTGCTTGGTAAGGAGGTCGATGTGAATATAAAATCATAGTGTTGAAAATAATGTGAGTTTATCTTAGTTGTATTTTTATACAAGCTAAGGATTTTTGCTGCCATGTTTTGCCTAATGCTTTCCAAAACATGGTCTACAGTATCACCAAGGTATGATTTCAGAGCTTCAGTGAAAACCATATTCTCAGGCTCCAAACAAGACACACAATCTGAAACTTGATCAATGTGATCTGGGTTAACATGAGCATTTCAATATTTTTGCATATTTGTTAATATAAGATATTGCTAAATGATATACAAATTATTTAAATTATTATTGAATATTAAGTTATTTTTAAAATTAAAAAATATGCATTTTATTAGTAGTAATTATTTGATGGAACCTACTTATAAAATAAGCTATTTAATACATTCTATTAAATTTTTTAGATTGTTATGAGCCATATCTATAAAATATAAACATAAATGACTAGTTGGTTCAGTAACTCTTAAACAGTTATTATGTGACCCAATTGATGGCATAAATTATTTCATTGTTCTTAAATTTAGTACTAAATATATAGAGTTAGCTTAGTGAAATGAGTACATTTGGTTTAATCCTTAATAATACAAGTCTAATCCGATACCAACTACTGAAACATTATCATCTGTATAACTTTCCATAAACACTTTTAAGTTAAAAACAACATAAATTTACTTTAAATCAATCACTGCACTTAAGTATTTGTATATAACAAAGCTTATAGAAGTTTCCAACCAATATCTGACTTGGCTTAAGGTTGACTCCATGAAATGGAACCCATTCGTGACATTGGTTTGGTGACTGGGAATCTGAGACTTGCTAGACAAGGAACCTAAGACAAAGCCAAATATTGCTGTTCTAACAACAACAAAAAAAAATTCAACAATCCCCAAAACAACATAACATAACAACAACAACAACAACAACAACAACAACTCACAACACACAGAAGGAGAGAGAGAGAGAGAGAGAGAGAGAGAGAGAGAGAGAACAAGAGCCACAAAAAGAAAAAGAGAAGCATAGTAATAAAGTGACTCTTAATGATGTTGTGCCATAGAAATAAATCCGTGGCTTATTCAACCATCATCAGAGATGTTTCCTCCAGCTGCTTCTGCTGGGAAAAAAAATACATAGATCCACAGCCAGATATTTTGCAAAAAATAAGAGACCTTAAAATACTCAATCCTAAATGGAAGGTATCCACAGAACCCCTCATTTCAAGGCTCAAGAGAAGAAGAAGAAGAAGAAGAAGAAGAAGAAGAAGAAGAAGAAGAAGAAGAAGAAGAAGAAGAAGAAGAAGAAGAAGAAGAAGAAGAAGAAGAAGAAGAAGAGAGAGGAGGAGGAGGAGGAGGAGGAGGAGGAGGAGGAGGAGGAGGAGGAGGAGGAGGAGGAGGAGGAGAAGGAGAAGGAGAAGGAGAAGGAGAAGGAGAAGGAGAAGGAGAAGGAGAAGGAGAAGGAGAAGGAGAAGGAGAAGGAGAATAAGAAGAGGAAGAAAGCATGCAAGAGCCACAGGGGATAGGGGACCCAAGAAATCAAGGCCCCCTAAATCAACAAGAACAAAGCTCATATGAACTCACACCACCATTCACACTACATGAACAAGGCCTACCTTGGTGTGAACCAGGTTCTCTACATATATATTGCAACAATGTCTTTACTATTTCTTTGTGACTCCTCAATATGTGTAAACAACTTCTCTCTGGACCTCATACTGTCTTATGGGCCTTTTGCCTTCTGTTTTTGTTTGTTTGTTTGTTTTACCAATTCTAATGTGTTAGTTTTGTTTTATATTAGCACATTTTATTTCCCTTAGAGGTCTATGATTTTCCCTCTAAAGAGAGAGACAGAAAGGGAGTGGAACTTGATGGGAGATGTTTGGAGGAAGTGGGAGGAATAGCACGTGAAGAAACAATAATCAGGATATATAATGTGAGAAAAATCTACTTTCAATAAAAAGAGAAAAAGATACTTGTAGATAATATATAAAAAAGTTGCTTTCTTCTTCATGCTGTAACCATTTTGCATCTTAGTAAAGAAATGCACAAGCTCATATGATTTCTAATTAAATTGTAGCCTGACTCAACCTTCTCTAGAGCTCAATTAAAGATGCATAAAGATGCATTTGCACTGTTAGAAAGTCAAACATGCATCCTGTTTAAATGCCAAAAATAATAAAAAACAGTTCTCATAATGTAAAGCACTTCTACATTGTATTTTGAAAGATATTATTGAAAAAACAAACTCATTTAAACTCGTACACTTAGAGGACATAAATGTAATTCTCCACAAAATAGATCAAAATAGATATCGAGCACAAAAGATATTGTTGACTCTTTGCCAATGCCTACAATATTGCCACATGTTCTTTGCATATGGAATTTGACATAACTTTTGCACTTTTAGCATGGATTTTAAAAGAAAGTAACATCATTGCATTTTTATATAACTGCATAATGCTAAAAATACAGTATTTATAATGTAAACAAGGGGATGCTAAGAACATGTGATTTCTAAAGTTGGTGGACTTTGGCCAGTTGAGTACAGCAACAAGTAATTCATTTTAACAGCCTGAACAAGCACGCCTTTCATGGAAGAACACTCGCTCACTATCCTAAGCCTCCTTCTCTCTCCCCAAAACTTCCCATATGTGACATTTGCATTGACTTCATCAGCTTCAAATTGCATCATCATGAATTTTAGCATGCATTCTGTACTCTTTCATCCACAGTCAGGTTGGAAGTGAATTAGGGTATACTAAATTATTAAACATAGAGAGGGGAGTATGAGAGAAAATTCTAATAAAACACTGATATCAAAACTGTCACTATAATCAATGAAAAAATATTTTCCCAACAAAAGCTGCCTATGAATTTCTACACATGTTAAAACACTTTGCACTAATACATATAGTGGTATTCCACTTTTATGTTAAATTTATTTATTATACATTTACTTATTAATTTAAATATCATATGGCAGAATTTCATATGCATACATAAGGATATGTACATACCATCATATCTGGCTTTCTGTAAACTATTTATAATGATAAAACAAAACCAATCCTAGCAAATAATTAACTTTTTTATGATAAAAAACATTAAAAAATAACTTTTCTAGATATTTGAAATATATGATTGTTTTCTATCATCATTAGACTGTGGACTCACTAACCAATTTCTCATTGTCTTTTTTTCCTCTATATTTCACTTCCATAGAGGTTTTAGTTTTTACATTCCATGTTTGAGTGATATATTGCAGTGTTTAATGTCCCGTGCCTGGCTTATTTCTCTTAGTGACCTCTAAACCATTCACAATTGCTTCAGATAAAATTGTATAGTTCACTTTATGATACCATGCATTCAATTGGATATATGTCTTATGTATGACTTATTCCTGAGGTCTTAGCATTATCGGTTGCTTCTTAACCAGTGAGAATAATACTGCAGCAAGACAGTACAAAGATGAGATTAGCACAGTGATTTTCCTTTCTTTTGGAAATGAATTTTCTAGGTCATCTTGGACTTTTATTTTTAAACTTTTATTTCTTTAAAGCAAAGTTGGAGACCATTAAAAATGTTTGAATATAGATGGATGTTAAAGAAGGAAAATAATTAGGAGATGAATGTGATAGCCTTATCACAAACACAGGCTTCTCAGGACAGGAGGATGCCATCATTTTAGCATTTTGAGGTACCATATACTTTTTTTTTTTTTAACAATGGTTGTTTCTATGTCTATTGCCCCCAGCAGTCTGCAGTGACTATCTATTGGCCACATCCTTGGCAGAATACATTCTCCTTCATGTTTTGGCAAGTCATTATTATAACTCTGTTTTGGCAAGTCATTATTATAACTCTGTTTTGGCTAGAGTATGATATCTCCGTGTGATTTTGTTTCCATTTCCTTGATGATTTGGGCTGCTGATAAGTTTTATTTATTTGTTAATAACTCATTTTTCTTCTCATAAATGTTAATTTTTCCCATCAGCACCCTTTAATAAAATGGTTATTGTCATTATTGGCTGTTAGCCTTGGTGAGATTATTAGAAATCCAAATATAACCTTATAAACACTATACTCTTTCTTATATTTATGTAAAGATTCTGAAGCTTATGTATTCATTCAAAAAACTGCATCCTGTATACACTTCTTGCCTGATAAAATATAACTTATCTTTTACATGTATGTCATTGCTAAGGTCTTGGGATAAATACATATCATCTAGCCAGTTCCACTCTCTTTAGGCATCTCTCCTTATAGTTTTATGAATTTCTTTTTTGTGGATTAACTTTTAATCACTATGACAAACTTGCCTAGAAACATCAACTCAAAAGATGAAATGTTTATGCAGGCACTTGTACACATGTGTTTCAGACCTGGGATTGATGGCTTCATCAGCATCTGGCCTATGACAAGACATAGACATTGTGGTGGACAAGCGCAGATGAGAATACAGACTGTATGGTCGACAAAAAGCAGAGCAGGAAGGTGAGGATTTAGAGAATAAGTGGGTGTGTCAATGAAGCTGGGTGCCTTACAGAAACTCATCAGAGATGTTACCATAAGATATTTTACATCTCCTTTCTCAGTAGCTGAAGTATGTCATAGAAACAGCATCTCATCGGATGAAATGCAAAGTTATCTAAGGTTGTGGTAGCTGGCTAACAGGTACAATTCAGTGCCGGAGGTAACCTCTTTGTACTTTGGGTGACTCTAGTCTTATAAGAACTACTAGGGCCAGCTCTTATAGTTGCATTATTTGAGAGTGCCAGGTCATCTCCAGCAGAATGCCCATGGGAAATGTCATGTGTCCACATGGTTAAGTGGACATTTTGCTAAATGAAGAGGCATTATAAGAAAAGCTTTAAAGCTGTCTTCAAATACCCATCTCATAGATTGTAAAGTCTGTGTGTGTACTTTATGCCTTTTTAGTGGGTAGATAGATAAATTTTGCCTGGACAGATGTTTCAATTAAAAATGGAGAGGGTCTGCAGAAGCCAGGACACTAAAAAGGGACCAGGCAAGGAAGAAAGAGCCTAAAGGGGAGGGGCATAGAATAGTTGAAAAGATTCTGGAGGGGGAAAGGGGAATAATGGAAAAGGGGTAAATGTGGAAGGGGGTATTGAATGTGGATTTGAATGTTCGTGTATGGTACAGTAGGGGTAAGAGGAAAAATTATGAATACTAAATATTTGGACAAAACCATGTGGAAATCTAGTATTTTATAAGCTTCTTAGAAATAAAATTTAAAAGAAAACTTAATTGGAGTTATGGAAACAGGGGATAGTGTATGGTTCTTACTAGAATCCATGGCTTATTCAACAAAATTCCAGTTACAGAAGTGGAATACTGGCCTTTAAGTTGTTTGTCAGGGAGTCCCAGGGTCCCACAGGGCAATATAGGCTACTGCCATTGTTGTTTCTTATCCATAGAACTTGATGGTGTGATCCTATCACTAAGAGCACCACACACTTTCTCAATGTGGAAACACTATTTGCCTTGGGTGCAAGATGGAAAGACTATTTGAATATTAAATGGAGCCAAACACTCTGCCTACAGTCTTCCATCTGCCTGTGTACATCTTTAGGATGCCTGGGAGAAGAACATGGCTGGTGTTTTGGTGCATAGGACAAGATGAGAATATTTACAAGACATGTCTGTAGCCTAGTGTCTATTCTCTGGAAGCAACCACCATCACATCTGGCCTCCTGAGCATGCTCACTGCAGCCTGGCCTGTCCAAAGATTGGATGCCCAGGACATCATTCTACTGATGAAGACTTCCTGCTGCTCTAATATTTGCCAGATTGGCAATTGTTCAGTAGACTCATCATAGAAATGCAGTGGACGGATTGTGGAGTGTCTGCCCAGAAAATGAGCTGGCAGGATCTTTTCTTGAGAACATGTACTGTATTTAAAACAGTGGTGGCTGGCAGGTGCTTTCACCCTTCACCTGGTTGTCCTGTTGATTACTCCCTAGACTCAGTCCGGCAGGTTAGATTATCATCTGTTGGAATTCACAACTGAGAACAAGAACTGTTGGTCTGAAAGTCACTAAGAATGATGGAATCTACAATATGTAAGCTCAAGAGCTGAAGATGCCAAAACTAAAATGCTAAGAGTCACAAGGGCAAGACATTCTGCTCCTCTGATCTGAGATTTAATTTCATAAAAAAGTACAGAATTTGGAAAAAAAGAGCTGAAGATGACCAAGGGGAGGAGAAAGATCCTCTAAATGCAACAGCTACAATGTAGGACCAAGTGAAAATGTTTACTGATAGTTCCACAGCTCCTAATTCTAGCTCTTTCTTGAATCTAGAAGTGTGTCTGCCTTTACAGCCTATAACTCTACAGGCAGACCTCTGCTACAACTGAGCACATCTCTATTCCTTGAAGCACTCAAGAGTGTTTGTCTCATTTAAAATTAAAGAATTCTTCATATAATAAGGGGGAGAAAAAATAGTTTGCAAGGTTGTTTCAGATCAAACGATAAGATTTATTTTTTAACCAGTGAAGTAAAGGTACATAATTGAATTAATTTGCAATTACATATGTTATATTTCCTGCATGATTTTCTTAGAATACTGGCTATTCTTTCCTTCATGCTCTCATGGTTGATTGGTTGGTTGGTTGGCTGATTGGCAGTTCTGCTCTTTGAGATAAGATCACCATCACCGGGGGCTGGTGAGATGGCTCAGCGGGTAAGAGCACCCGACTGCTCTTCCGAAGGTGATAAGTTCAAATCCCAGCAACCACATGGTGGCTCACAACCATCTGTAACGAGATCTGGCTCCCTCTTCTGGAGTGTCTAAGGACAGCTACAGTGTACTTACATATAATAAAATAAAATAAATCTTTAAAAAAAAAAAAAAAAAGATCACCATCACCACATGCTGCTCAGACTTGACATTGATTATTTTCCCATTTTGTCCTCTTGAGTACTGGCAGAATTGATATTCCACCATGGATTTCTTAATATCTTTGCTGAAAAATCAGGTAATTACAGACATATGAAAATGACTAAGTTACTTGTTCTGTTCCATGGGGGTGTGTTTCTATTTTTAGAGCAATACCCTGGTGCTTGGATGGCTGCAGCATTGTAGTTCAGCTCAAAGTCAGATACCATCAGGAAATCTTTGCTTCTTTTTCCATTAGTGCAAGACCATTTGGATACAGAAGTCTTTTGTGGTTCTCTGGAGATTATAGCAGTGGTTGTCCATTCCATAAAGAATGCCATTGGTATTATGATGTGTTCTGTATTGTATTTGCTAATCTCCATGAGGAGTAGGAAGACTGTGATGACTTATTTCTAAAAGTCTGACATGCAGTGTTTTTCAATTAGCCTGAATGGAGAACAAAATTACATGGTAATTCTAACAACATGAAAATGCCATTCGATAGAATTTATCAACCTTTCATCTTGAAACAGCTCAACAGAAAAGATATAGAAAGAAACTACATTAGTTAAAGATAGTCAATATACAAAAGCCGGCAACTAATATGATAGCAACTTTTATTACAGAAGTTTTCCTCTAAAATGTTTAGGAAAATCAGGATTCAGCAAAACTTTAATTAGAAAATCAGAGAAAAAATAAAATAACATTTAAATCAGAAGAGATGAGCAGACCAGTCTCTGCTGATAACTTGTTCACACACATGCTGAAACCCTAAGGTTCTAGCAGCAACAGTTTATAATTAATATATTTTCTAAATACATTAAATAGGCTAAATGAAATAAAAATATCCTATTATATAAAACAAACACATCTCAATAAGTACAAATAAGTACATGGTTTTAATGAAAAAGAAGTTGAATCATCTGTCCCAGAAACTAAGAAATATGTTTTCTTCAAATTAGATATAAAAAAACAAGAAATATTAAATTTATCTACTATTGAAATTTCTAATAATGAATTAGAGAAAATATTGAATAAGAAAGATTGAAAGAATTTTTTTCTAAACTCTTCGTACATTAACACAAAATATGTATGTTCCTTATACTTCTTAAAATGAAAAACCAAATCATTTACCTTGAGTTGATATAAATTAATATAGGTTAGTTACAATAATAGAGAAAAGAGTGAAACTTTGAGCCTTGTTTCCTCAATCTGAATGTAGACATAGCAATCAATAATTTCTCTGATTAGGGTTTCTCCAGATCCTGGAAACTAGTCAACGCCCTGAAAGGAACACACATTTTTAAGCCTGAGTGGAAATATACCTAATGTCTTTTAAAAACACAAAATTTGAAGTGTTTTCTTCCAAAAACTCAACAATAGTAATTAAGTGGAAATGTTTAAGCTTAACCTATACTCTGAATTAAATATAAGTCTTTGCATATTATGAATATATACATCTGAATATATGCACATATATGTTATATATAAATGCATGTTATGTAAGTTTTATGTCAATTATGGTTGAAAAAATTAAAAATCTTAAATATATATTTTCATAACAAGTAACTTTCAAAAGAAATGATAGAATTTATTTACATAATTGATAAAATTAGAGTTCTTCCCATATCTTAGAAAACCCAAGACACATAACATTTTCTCAGAAATCAGTAATAAAATAAAAACCCTCTGTCATCTAATTGTTTATAAATTTCTTCAGCTTTCAACATTCAGTATTTACATTTGAGATTGGTTCATTTTTTAATGAGATAATTAATTATGAATATCAATATGTTGTTAATAAGTAATAGGTAGTAGAATGCTTGAAGAATATTTTATTTATTTTTTTAATTACATGTTTTCTTTATTTACATTTCAAATGCTATTCTGAAAGTTCCCTATATCCTCCCCTGCCCTGCTCCCCTACCCACCCATTCCCATTTCCTGGCCCTGGCATTCCCCTGTACTGGGGCTTATAAAGTTTGTAAGACCAAGGGGCCTCTCTTCCCAATGATGACATACTAGGCCATCCTCTGCTACATATGCATCTAGAGTCAGGAGCTCTGGGGGTACTGGTTAGTTCATATTGTTGTTCCTCCTAAAGGGTTGTAGACCCCTTCAGATCCTTGGGTAATTTCTCTAGCTCCTCCATTGGGGGCCCTGTATTCCACCCTATAGATGACTATGAGCAACCCCTTCTGTATTTGCCAGGCACTGGTATAGCCTCACTCAAGATTATATCAGGGTCCTTTCAGCAAAATCTTGCTGACATATGCAATAGTGTCTGGGTTTGGTGGCTGATTATGGGATGGATCCCTCACTGCGTTGGTCTCTGGATGGTCCATCCTTTCGTCTTAGCTCCAATCTTAGTCTCTGTAACTCCTTTCATGGGTGTTTTGTTCTCTATTCTAAGATGGAATGGAGTATCCTTACATTGGTCTTCGTTCTTCTTGATTTTCTTATGTTTTGCAAATTGTATCTTGGGTATTCTAGGTTTCTAAGCTAATATCCACTTATCAGTGAGTGCATATCAAGTGACTTCTTTTGTGATTGGGTTACCTCATTAAGGATGATTTCCTCCAAATATATCCATTTGACCAAGAATTTCATAAATTCATTGTTTTTAATAGCTAAGTATTACTCCATTGTGTAAATGTACCACATTTTTCTGTATCCATTTCTCTGTTGAGGGACATCTGTGTTCTTTCCAAATTCTGGCTTTTATAAATAAGGCTGCTATGAACATAGTGGAGCATGTGTTCTTATTACCATTTGGAACATCTTCTGGGTATTTGCCCAGTAGAGGTATTGCTGGATCTTCCAGTAGTACTATGTCCAATTTTCTGATAGTTGGAATTAGGTCTTCTTTGAAGGTCTGATAGAACTCTAAACTAAACCCATCTGGTCCTGGGCTTTTTTTGGTTGGGAGTCTATTGATGGCTGCTTCTATTTCTTTAGAGGTAATGGGATTGTTTAAATCATTAATCTGATCCTGATTTAACTTTGGTACCTGGTATCTGTCTAGGAAGTTGTCTATTTCACTAAGGTTTTCCAGTTTTGTTGAGTATAGCCTTTTGTAGTAGGATCTGATGATGTTTTGGATTTCCTCAGGTTCTGTTGTTATGTTTCCTTTTTTATTTCTCATTTTGTTAATTACAATACTGTCCCTGTACCTTCTAGTTAGTCTGGCTAAGGGTTTATAATTCTTGTTGATTTTCTCAAAGCACCAGCTCCTGGTTTGGTTGATTCTTTGAATAGTTCTTTTTGTTTCAGCCCTGAGTTTGATTATTTCCTGCCGCCTACTCCTCTTGGGTGAATTTGCTTCCTTTAGTTCTAGAGCTTCTAGGTGAACTGTCAGGCTGCTAGTGTATGCTCTCTCTAGTTTCTTTTTGGAGGCATTCAGGGCTATAAGTTTTCCTCTTAGGAATGCCTTCATTGTGTCCCATAAGTTTGGGTATGTTGTGGCTTCATTTTCATTAAACTCTAAAAAGTCTTTAATTTTTTTTCTTTATTTCTTCCTTGACCAAGTTATCATTGAGTAGAGTATTGTTCAGTTTCCACATTAATGCTGTTATTGAAGATCAGCCTTAGTCCCTGGTGATCTGATACAATATATGGGAGAATTTCAATATTTTTGTATCTGTTGAGGCCTATTTTGTGACCGATTATATGGTCAATTTTGGAGGAGGTACCATGTGGTGCTGAGAAGAAGGTATATCCTTTTGTTTTGGGATAAAAATGTTCTGTAGTTATCTATTAAATTCATTTGTTTCATAATTTCTGTTAGTGTCCATGTGTCTCTGTTTAGTTTCTGTTTCCAGGATCTGTCCAATGGTGAGAGTGGGGTGTTGTTATCTCCCACTATTATTGTGTGAGGTGTAATGTGTTCTTTGAGCTTTACTAAAGCTTCTTTAATGAATGTGGCTGCTCTTGCATTTGGAGCATAGATATTCAGAATTGAGAGTTCATCCTGGTAGATTTTACCTTTGATGAGTATGAAGTGCCCCTCCTTGTCTTTTTTGATAACTTTGGGTTGACAGTCAATTTTATTCTATATTAGAATGGCTACTCCAGCTTGTTTCTTAGGACCATTTGCTTGGAAAATTGTTTTCCTCCCTTTCACTCTGAGGTAGTGTCTGTCTTTTTTCATGAGGTGGGTTTCCTGTAAGCAGCAAAATGTTGGATCCTTTTTGTGTAGCCAGTCTATTAGTCTATGTCTTTTTATTGGGGAATTGAGTCTATTGATATTAAGAGAATTTAGAGAAAAGTAATTGTTGCTTCTTGTTATTTTTGTTGTTAAAGTTGGAATTCTGTTCTTGTGGCTGTCTTTTTTTTAGGTTTCTTGAAGGATTCCTTTCTTGCTTTTCTAGGGTTAGTTTCTGTCCTTGTCCTCGTGTTGGTGTTTTCCCATTATTATCCTTTGAAGGGCTAGACTCATGGAAATGTATTGTGTGAACTTGGTTTTGACATGGAATATTTTGGTTTCTCCATCTATGGTAATTGAGGGTTTTGCTGGGTATAGCAGCCTGGGCTGGCATTTTTGTTCTATTAGGGTCTGTATAACATCTTTCCAGGATCTTCTAGCTATCATAGTCTCTGGTGAGAAGTTGGTGTAATTCTCATAGGCCTGTCTTTATATGTTACTTTACCTTTTTCCCTTACTGCTTTTAATATTCTATCTTTATTTAGTGCATTTGTTGTTCTGATTATTATGTGTCAGGTAGAATTTCTTTTCTGGTCCAGTCTATTTGGATTTCTCTAGGCTTCTTGTATGTTCACTTGCATCTTTCTCTTTAGGTTTGGGAAGTTTTCTTCTATAATTTTGTTGAAGATATTTGCTGGACCTTTAAGTTGATAATCTTCATTCTCATCTATCCCTATTTTTCGTAGGTTTGGTCTTCTCATTGTGTCATGGATTTCCTGGATGTTTTGAGTTGGAATCTTTTTGTATTTTGCATTTTCTTTGATTGTTGTGCTCATGTTCTCTATGGAATCTTCTGCATCAGAGATTCTCCCTTTGATCTCTTGTATTTTGTTGCTAATGCTTGCATCTATGGTTCCTGACCTCTTTCCTAGGTTTTCTATCTCCAGAGTTGTTTCACTTTGGGTTTTCTTTATTGTTTCTATATCCCTTATTAGGTCTTGGATAGTTTTCTTCAATTCCATCCCCTGTTTAGCAGTGTTTTCCTATGGTTCTTTAAGGACTTCTACCTCTTTAGGGCTCTTCTGTATTTCTTTAAGTGAATTAATGAAGTCCTTCTTCAGGTTCCTTACCAGCATCATGAAATATGAAATACGAATCTTGCTTTCCTGGTGTGTTTGGGTATCCAGGACTATCTGAGGTGGGAGTGATGGGTTTTGATGATGGTGAGCAATCTTGGATTCTGTTCATAAGATTCTTATGTTTGCCTTTCGCCATTTGGTTATCCCTGGAGTTAGTTGTTATAGTTGTCTCTGGTTGGAGCCTATTCCTCTTGTAATTCTGTTATCCTCTGTCAGCTGTCCTGGGAGTCCAGCTCTCTTCTGAGTCTCAGTGGTCAGAGTACTCTCTTCAGGCAAGCTCTTCTCTTGCAGGGAAGGTGCACAGAGGTCTGGCGTTCAGACTTGCATCCTGGTTTAAGATGAAGGTCCGAATTAGGGCCAGTCCCAGAAGATGGGTTGTCTCTGCAGTCTGTGCTCTCATCTGCACAGCCTGCTCTGGGGGTCGCAGCCTCCCAGGTATCCTCCTCTCCTCTGGCGGAGAATGTGCCCAATGTATGCTCCCTGAAATGATAGTCTGTCCCAGAAGCTGTGTGGCTTCTACCTGTCCCAGAAGCTCTGTGGCTTCTGCAGTCAGCTGCTCCCCCTCCGCAGTATGCAAGCTGATCTGAGCACACTGATCTCAGAGGGACCTGGGAGACAAGATGGCCCCCTTATCTGCTCTGGGGGTCACAGCCCTCTCTGCTAGCCACCTCTCCTGTGGCTGGGAAGGTGCCTGGATTTCTGCAGCCAGAAACCGGGGTCTCTCCCAGAAGCTGAGTGGATTCTACCTGTCCCATAAGCTCTGATGCTTCTGCAGTCCGCTGCTCACCCTCCGCAGTCTGCAAGCTGATCTGTGCAGACTGGTCTCAGAGGGCTTAAGAAACATTTTATATTGACTACTCTCAACATTTCATACTGTGCTACTCTCTGTTCCTATGATGATAAGTGCGAACCATTTTACCATTTAAATTTCTTTGAATTATGATGACCATAATAATACCTGAGCAGAACAATTTTAGGAAAAAAAAAAAAAAAGATGTATTTGAGCTCAAGATTTCAGGGAATTTTTTGTATGGTTCTTTTGTCCTGTAATCTTGAGCAGGATATCATGGTCGCAAAACTGTGCTACATGGTTCACATAAACCTGACTGGATGTTACACTGTAGTCTACTATTTATAAGATCTCAAAGCCTCTGCCCCTAATAGGAGTAGTGGAAATACTCTTAGGATTTTATATTTTTATGTTTAGAAGGAAGGGGTGTGTGTGTGTGTGTGTGTGTGTGTGTGTGTGTGTGTTTGTGTGTATTTGTGCATGTGTGTTTAAATAATTTCTACTGCTATCTTTATGTTATAGATTTTTAAATCTAGAACATCCTTTCTTATAATACCACAGTCATGAGAAATATAGAACAAATAATTTTCTGATTATAATTATCATGGTGTAGAATAAAATTGCAAAACATTTTTGGATGTCATTCACCTGTAAATTTTCTGAAGCGATAGGATTAAGCTAGCAAAAGAGAAAATTAATGAATATATTAATTTAGAAGCCATTAGCTAATTTATCATTTCAGCTATGCTGCAAAACAAATCAGAGTATCTTCAAGGGTTTTAATTATTTAGTTAAATATGGTTTTAAACTAAACTCCTTTTCTGCCTGTGTTGAAAATAGACTACAGATGATCATATTCCCATAGACTTCACAACATAAGCTTCCTTGGGTTTGAAATAAGACTGTGAGGTTGCCAAGTATAAAGTTTATAACTGCTGTTATTTTGGAATATAAAGAGTTATGAAAATCTAAATGTTTTACAAAGTTAAAAAGTATTTTTTTGCTCACTTATAACTCAGAAATCACTAAAGTCATTCTACTAAACATGCCACGGGCTGCTTCAGGCCCTGTGCCAGCACAATTTCATTAGATTGCTGTGATTCACATGCACATTGTCAAACACATATGAACAGGGGATGCCAATGACTGAAAATAGACTCTTCATATCTCACAGAAGCTAGAATTGTGACCACGACCTCATTTGAAGAAGTCACATGCTCTCTGTCTATCGGTATTTTTACTCCAGTGTTAGTTCTGTTCTGTAAACGTATTTGTCTTCACACTTCCTATATCATCAATCTGTTCCCATTGTGTACTGCCACTGAGCACTGATGCAGAAGAAAAAGTGTGTCATCTAAGTGTCTGGACATTTTCAGCTACTGTAATGCATTCTTTCATCTATGAGGGAATAATGTAAAACAATTGTAATAGTGAATGAAAAGCAAAGTACATCAGAGAAGCTTTACGTAATTATGCATTTGATATTTAATACCAATAATTGCTATTTACTGTATGTATAACAATTTAGGACTTTTATTAATGTCCTGAGTTCTTAAGATAACTGAATATATCAGTCAATTCCATTTTCCTTTGTGATATTTATCAGTTTAATCATCTGATTTTGGTCCTTCACACCATATATTCTATGTGTGGCTAATATATATTTTGTAATATAGATATATTACAAAATCTCTGAGAGTAGTCTAAGCCCTTACAATGAGGAAAAGAATTGTATATTTTTCACTAGTGCTGTGAACCAAGAATGGAATTTCTAATTTGACCAGTCTGAAATATTTAAAGCTTCAGAGTCTGTGACAAAGAAAGCTTTTTAAAGCTCTCCTGCATTCCTTGTGTTGAAAAGCTAGCTGTGAGTGGAAGAAGGCAGGAGCATGGAGCTACTGTCTTTTTCTGAGCTGTACCTATTGTTTAGGATATGACCCAAATGCTTTATGATATATGAGACTTATCCCAATCCCTTTCTAGTTCAACATTTCCTCTTAACATGCACTATGTTACCAATCCATTCCATCAGTTTCAGGTACTCCCACTGGTATAATTTGAACCTTTTATTTTAATTTTTAAAATTTCTCTCACTTCTCACAGTCAAGCTCTATGAGAGTGACTTGTTTCTGTCTGCCTCTTTATTCAGAAGGGAAGGATCTTAAGTATTGGATTCTCTGTGATCCACTACCAAAGAAACTCAGTATACATTCAATAAACTGTTTAAATATATATATTTTTTAACATAGCCCCAGCTGTCCTGGAGCTCACTTTGTAGACCAGGCTGGCCTCGAACTCAGAAATCTGGAACTTAGAAATCTGCCTGCCTCTACCTCCCAAGTTCTGGGATTAAAGGCATGTGCCACCATGCCTGGTCTATTTTCTTTGCTGAGATATGCAAGGACATAAAATTTACCTAGTAGGGTTACCAGTTATTCCTATTATAATGATATAAACATCATCCATCACTTTTGACTATGGAGGAAGACCAAAAATATATTGAGGGAAAGGACCTGCATAACACCTCTTTTATCTAACTATCTAGCATTAGACAGGACTAAGATGATGTGTTAAAAGAATTTCAGGTGACTGGAGTGGTTATTGCATTCATGACAAAGTCAGCAAACACCAGTAAGTTGAGGGACACTATATCCTAGAAACTGAGCTTTTGGGTCACAAAGTTGAGGTTGTTTGTTTGTCTGTTTGTTTGTTCTTTTAACATCAGAGCCCAGGACTGCATTTGATAATATTCATCATGAACATATTCTAACATCATATGTGATACACTTATTATTTTAATTCTTTAAACAAAATATTTTACAGAAACATCTGAATATGACTTGGACAAACATCTATGTTCTTCTGGTAACTGTAAAACATGCAATGCTCGTTAATGGGTTGTTTTAATTCTAATCACTTTATTTCTAGACTAATTAAAAATCAAGTTTCTATTTTTTCACTTCTTCAAGCATAAAATAAGTCTTCCCTCTACTACTTCAAAGCCTAGCCAGTAACTGAATAAGGTAATGATATAGTTACCTTTTCAAAGTGCACTTTTAAATTCCTCTCCCCATATGTTGTTTATCCTTCAATTAGTGTGGCTTTCAACAGTCTAGTTATATGGACAGCTGAGATGGATGGATGGCTCAGCAGTTAAGAGAGCTTTGAATCCTGACTTTCACATGGTAGCTCACAATCATCCCCAATTTTTGTTGCAAGTACTACAACACCTGCTTCTGACTTTCAGGTGCAACAGACTCATATACTCCATATATGCAAACAAAACACTTATGCACATAAAATAAGTACATCTAATTTTTTAAAAATAATGTTAATTATCATCTATTTTCAGGATTTTAAGAACATATATCTAACTGTCTTTATATAAAAAATGAAACAAATATTTATTGTAGATGCATAGTATTGAATCCTAAAATAAAACCATGTGTAACTGTTCTAATCATTTTCTTATTTGCCAATATTATCACTGCCTTTCAAACTGGTCCATGTCTTTACAGTATATTCTAATGTATGTACCCTTTAGTGTGTCAAAGTATGATCTACTTTGTTTTATTGATCCACTTTAAAATCAAGTTGTGTTCATGTGGAAAGAAAATACAGGACTAAAAATTTGGAGACAGAATTTTTTTTTATCAATTAGTTTTTATTAGATATTTTCTTAATTTACATTTCAAATGTTATCCCGAAAGTTCCCCCTTCCCCCTGCACTGTTCAGCTAAAGAAGCTGGACTCCAGAAAAAGGAATAACCCCATTAAAAAATGGGGTACAGAGCTAAACAAAGAATTCTCAACTGAGGAATTCTAAATGGCTGAGAAACATCTGAAAAAATATTCAACATCCTTAATCATCAGGGAAATGCAAATCAAAATAACACTGAGATTCCACCTCACACAAGTCAGAATGGCTAAGATCAAAAATTCAGGTGACAGCAGACGCTGGCGAGGATGTGGAGAAAGAGGGACCCTCCTCCATTGCTGGTGGGATTGCAAGCTTGTACAACCACTCTGGAAGTCAGTCTGGCGTTTTCTCAGAAAATTGGATATAGTACTACTGAAAGATTCTTCAATACCTCTCCTGGGCATATACCCAGAAGATGTTCCAACTGGTAAAAAGGACACATGCTCCACTATGTTCATAGCAGCCTTATTTATAATAGCCAGAAGCTGGAAAGAACCCAGATGTCCCTCAACAGAGGAATGGATACAGAAAATGTGGTACATTTACACAATGGAGTACTATTCCGCTATTTAAAAAAATGAATTCATGAAATTCTTGGGCAAATGGATGTATCTGGACGGAAATGTTTTAATGGTCTTTAGGCCACTAACTTTTATTTTTCTCCTTTCAAAGAGAGATGACTTTGCTCATGCACAGTTTTGTTTTTTTCTCCCCTTGAGTTCTGTGCATGCACTTAAAAGCAGAATGTTGACTGATAATTGGAAATATTCCAAAGGTTCAATTATGTCCTCTGCATAAAAGGGAAACTCTTAGCACACATTGCCTTTTTGGAACCCAAGAAGATTCAGTCCTGTACAGTCAATTTGGCTTTTTCTATTAGGTATTATATTACTACATATCTTTTCACACAATGGAAAATGTATTCCAATTACAACTTTATATACTGACTAATATATTGTAAACTGAGCTCATATAGTATTTTATGCCTTCCCTTGTATGTTGTGCATATACCAAAGTATATACATTACTCATGTTTTCATGTTTTTGCTTTATGTTTTAGGGACTAGATCCCATCCCTAACCCTGATTAAGCTTATTTTAAAACTGCCTCCAGTTCATTTCAGTGTTTTGAGAGTTGCTCAGTATTATCAAAAAAGAAAGAAAGAAAGAAAGAAAGAAAGAAAGAAAGAAAGAAAGAAAGAAAGAAAGAAAGAAAGAAAGAAAGGATCCGCGCCCCGTCCCGTCCCGCAGGAAGAAGACACAGACCAATCGGGTTCCTCAACTTAAGTTTGTTTACTCAGTCTTTTATGCATGCAGTTACAGCTTAAGTGTAATAGTAAATTCTTTTTCTCTCTCTCTTCTCGAACTATCCCCACCGGGAGCAACCAATTAAACGCTATCCTGGCCACACACAGAATGCCACGTAGCTCCTGCTCATACGCCAGGAATTCTCGGGCTTCAACTTCACATTCTCAGGCTTAGAATCATGTCACTGCCAACACAGCCTAAGGCCATATTAGGAGTTATTTATGCCAGCAAAACTGATAAGGCCGAGGCAGGCAGCGCCAGGAAGGAAGGAAGGAAGGAAGGAAGGAAGGAAGGAAGGAAGGAAGGAAGGAAGGAAGGAAGAGAGAAAGAGAGAAAGTAGAAAGGAGAAAGAAGAAAGAAAAGTAATTTAAAAAATAGTATGATTCAGTTCCAATGTGAACATAGCAGAGCAAAAAAAAAAAAAAAAGCAATGTCTTTTAGTTTATCCTCTTCAAAATTTTAGAAATCTGTCATTCAACATTATAAGGATGTGATTTTTCAAATAGAAAGAAAAGGAACACACATCAAAGAAGCTTTTAATTGTATAATGCATTGTGAGGAACTTGAGCTTTAGGGGCCTGCCTTTTATCATGCATTAAAATCATACTAAGGTAGTAAAATTTATATAGGATATATCTTTTAAGACTATTATATTTTGCTTTGTTGTAAATGTGGCTATTTGAACAACCACACTAATTTAATGTTCAATTTCTCAAAGCAGACTTACCAAATCTCATTGAATGGCCTAATAAACAATGAAGAAGTCACTCATAGAAGTGATACACTTAACTAGTAAATGACCGTTTCTGAAAACTCCAGTGTACTCTTCTAAAGGATTAAATGGGTTCAAGTAGAACAAATAGCCATGAACTATACCAGCCACATGAAAACTAAGTATTGAGTCATGAGTAGAACATATAAAGCTGAGGAGTGATAAATGCACAGTGAGTGAACTAGTAGGACTTTTTCCAAAGAGACATAAGCTAGAGTCATCTGTGAAGAAATGAAACAAACAAACAAAAAAACAAACAAAAAAACCCCAAAAAGCATGAATTTTATTTACATTTCAAATGTTATCCCCATTCCCAGCTTCTTCCCCACCCTGGAAACCCCAATGCCATCACCCCAATCCCTGATTCTATGAGGGTCCCCCCACACCAACCCACCAACTCCTGATTCCCTGCACTGGTATCTCTCTACACTGGGGCATTGAGCCTTTACAGGACCAAAGCCCTCTCCTCCCATTGAGGCCCTACAAGGCCATCTCCTGCTACATAATCAGCTGCAACTATGAGTCCCTCCATGTGTACTCTGGTTGGTGGTTTAGTCACTAGGAGCTCTAGTAGGTCTGGTTGGGTTGCAAATCCCTTCATCTTCTTTAGTCCTTTCTCTATCTAACTCTACCTTTGAGAACACCATGCTCAGTTCAATGATTGGCTGAGAGCATCCACTTCTGTATTTGCCAGGCTCTGGCAGAGCATCTCAGGAGACAGGTATATCAGGCTTCTGTCAGCAAGCATTTCTGAGCATTCACAATACTGCCTGGGTGTGGTGACTGTATATGGGATGGATCCCCTGTAGGGCAGCCTCTGGATAGCCTTTTCTTCAGTATCTGACCAATACTTTGCCTTCTTATTTTCTCCTATGAGTATTTTTTTTCCTTCTTCTAAGAAGGACCAAAGCATCCACACTTCAGTCTTCCTTCTTCTTGAACTGCATGTGGTCTATGAATTGAATCTTCGCTATTCTGAGTTTGGGGGCTAATATCCACTTAACAGTGAGTGCATAATATGTGTCTTCTTTTGTGACTTGGTTTCCTCACTGAAGAAACTATTTTCTAGTTCCATCCATTTGCTTAGCAAATTCAATGCAATCCCCATCAAAATTCCAACTCAATTCTTAATAGAGTTAGAAAGAGAAATTTGAAAATTCATTTGGAATAATAAAAAACACAGGATAGCAAAAACTATTCTCAACAATAAACTTCTAGGGGAATCACCATCCCTGACCTCAAGCTGTATTACAGAGCAATAGTGGGAAAAAAAAAAAATAATAAAAAAAAAAAAAAACAACCCTGAATGTTATTGGTACAAAGACAGGCAGGTAGATCAATGGAACAGAATTGAAGACCCAGAAATGAACCACACACCTTTGATCACTTGATCTTTGACAAAGGAGCTGAAACCATCCAGTGGAAAAAGAATTTTCAACAAATGGTGTTGATTCAACTGGAGGTCAGCAGGTAGAAGAATGCAAATCCATCCATTCTTATCTCCTTGAACAAAACTCAAGTCTAAGTGGATCAAAGACCTCCACATAAAACCACATAAACTGAAACTAATAGAAGAGAAAGTGGGAAAGATCCTTGAGCACAGGGTCATGGGAGAAATTTTCCTGAACAGAAAAACAATTGATTATGCTCTAACATCAACAATAGACAAATGGAATCACATAAAATTGCAAAGCTTCTGTAAGGCAAAGGACACTGCCATTAGGACAAAATGACAACCAACAGATTGGGAAAATATTTTTTAGAATTCTACATCTGATAGAGGGCTAATATCCAATACATACAAAGAACTCCAGAAGTTAGACTCCAGGGAATCAAATAACACTATTAAAAATGGGATATAGAACTAATAAAGATTTCTCAACTGAGGATTGCCAAATGGCTGAGAACCACCTAAAAATGTTCAACATCCTTAATCATCAGGGAAATGCAAATCAAAACAACCCTGAGATTTTACCTCACATCAGTCAGAATGGCTAAGATCAAAAATTCAGGTGACAGCAGTTGCTGGCGAGGATGTGAAGAAAGAGGAACACTCCTCCATTGCTGGTGGGATTGCAAGCTGGTACAACGACTCTGGAAATCAGTCTGGCGGTTCTTCAGAAAGTTGGACATAGTACTACTGGAGTATCCAGCAAAACCACTCCTGGGCATAGACCCAGAAGATGCTCCAACTTCTCATAAGGACACATGCTCCACTGTGTTCATAGCAGTCTTATTTATAATAGCCAGAAGCTGGAAAGAACCCAGATGTCCCTCAACAGAGGAATGGATACAGAAAATGTGGTACATTTACACAATGGAGCACGACTCATCAATTAAAAAACAATGACTTTATGAAATTCTTAGACAGTTTCTTGATTAATATTTTAAGTGGAACAGCACAATCTACTGTGGCCAATGTCACTTCTGGGCAGGAGGTTTTGAGTGGTACAAGAATGGGGCCACCCATCAATTTCAAAACTTTTAACTCAAAATTGTTCCTGTCTTAAGGAAATGCAGGGACAAAAACATGGAGCAGCGACTGAAGGAATGATGATTCAAAGACCTCCAGTTTAAGATCCACCCCATCTGCAGAAATCAAACCCCAAAACCATTACTGATACCAACATGTGTTTGCAAACAGGATCCTGGTATAGCTGTTTTCTGAGAGGCTTTGCCAGCACTTGCCTAAGAAAGATGCCGGTCTGGTCCTCACAGCCAACCATTGGACTGAGCCTGGGGACCCTAATGGAAGAGTTAGGGAATGACTGAGAGAGCTGAAGGAGCTGAAAAAACTGAAGAGGATTGCAACCCCATAGGAAGAACAACAGTATCAACTAACAGAACTCCTCAGAGCTCTCAAGGGACTAAATCACCAACCAAAGAAGATACATGAGATAGTCTATGGGTCCAGCTACATATGTAGCAGAGGATTACCTTATCTGGTATCAATGGGAGGAAAGGCCTTATGTCCTATGGAGGTTTGATGCCCCAGAGATTGAGGATGATAGAGGGGTTAGGTGGGAATGGGTGGGTGGAGGAAGGAGATCCCTCTTAGATTCTAAGGATAGGGGTTAGGCACAAAGGATTGTGGAGGAGACAGCAGGAAGGGGGGCAACATTTGAAATGTAAGTAAATAAAACAATTAAAAAGAAAGAAAGGAAGTGAGCAAGGAAGGGAGGGAGGGAGGAGGGATGGAGGGAGGGAGGGAGGGACTGAGTGAGGGAGGGAGGGAGGGAGGGACAAAGAAACAAAGAAATGAAGAAACAAAGAAAGAAACAAAGAAAATTTAGGAAGCCAGGAAGTCAGTAAGCAACTTTTCTCCATAATCTGTTTTCCCAATCCTGAATCCAGATATCTGCCGTGGCTTAAACTTCTGCTTTGGTTTCTTTATTCCTGTGACTGAGGACTGTAAATCAAATAAACACTTTCTTTCCACAGTTGCTTTTTATCATGGTATTTATCTCAGCAATGAAATGCCAAACTAAAAAAAACATGACTTAAGGAATAAATGTTGAATTGTACTGAAGTTGTGAAAGATTTGCTAGGATATTACAAATATTATACAAATATTATATTTTGCTTTTTAAGAAAACTACATAGAAGATATATTTCTGGAATCCTTGCTGTATCTGTATACTGTATTCTTGGGTATGTGAATAGATATATTTCCCAATATTAAAAAAACTTAGAGTAAGTTATAGATCTTCATAAATCACCTATCGATGGGTTATAAAATCCTGATATTTTAAATTGAGTTACTTTAAAAAAAAAAAAAAAGAGAATTATTTACAATGATATCTACAGGAGCTCTTACAATTGTATGACTATATTATGTTGTTCATATCATTATAAATATTTAATACTTTCTTACTTTTAAAAATCAAAGCTAAGCCAGGCTTGGTAGCGCATGCCTTTAATCCCAGCACTTGGGAGGCAGAGGCAGGCGGATTTCTGAGTTCCAGGCTAGCCTGGTCTACAGAGTTCCAGGCCAGCCAGGGCTACACAGAGAAACCCTGTCTCAAAAAACTTAAAAAAAAAAGCTATATTTTTACAAATATTATATTTTGCTTTTTAAGAAAACTACATAGAAGATATATTTCTGGAATCCTTGCTGTATCTGTATACTGTATTCTTGGGTATGTGAATAGATATATTTCCCAATATTATCTAGGGTATTCTAGCAACTGTGTTCATACTAATGTACTAATATATTTAATGAATCTTCAGATGCAGGATGAATATATTATGTTTATCCCAATTAGAACATCCTTTATTGTGGAATATTATTTAATTACAGGCCTCAAGTGCACTTAATGAATTATCCTGGTCTTCCAGAGAATTATGCAAGATTTTAGTCTAATTACATGATGTGCTTCACATGTCAATGTGACCCTTTTAATTAGTTGCAGAGCTATTTAATGTAAAAGTCAGTATGAGTCTACTGAGAAAGCATTTGTCTTGAAGCACTCCTAATTTTCAGGTAGAAAAACTTACAAAGTCATGTGGGAGAGGATCAAAGCTCATAAACACATTCCTGCATCTATGTTTCTTTGCAGATTCTTTTGTATGTTTTTTTCATGCTGAGTTCTAGCATCTTCCTTTTTTTCCTTCCTGACATGGACTAGGATACAATGTATGCCTTTTTCCATTAGCAATATGTTGCATATGTAGAAATGATCTTGGTGACTGAATTTTTAGATAGGAATAATAATATTTGATAGAAATCAGATATTATTCCACTGGAACACAGACTTGATTGCTTCAGTAGTAAATAAAATCATACCTCATCTATAGGGACCCTGCTTTTCCCAAAGCAAGCCACATACATGGCTGGAAGTATAGAATGAAACTGAGGTCAGTTCCATATTTGGAAACACTTACTTAAATTCTTCCAGAGACTAATCTAGTGGTTTACTTCTCTTATACATTTACACATAGTAGAACTTGTATCCTGTCACCTTTATGATAACAATGAATTCTGTGAGCTCATGGCTAGGACCGAGAGGAAGAATCTGTGGAAGAATAAGGAGAGATGCTATTGCTGGAGGATGTAAAATTCACAGTGCCTCTTTCATAGGGATGTGTTCTATTTGTTGCAGGATTATGGAATTAACAATGAGTCAGGGGAGGAGAAAGGTGGAGTTTCTAATAGAATAATAAAGAATCACCAGGTTGATTAAAAAATTCTCACTCTGGTATTCCACGGGATTAGATGTCAGTCATTTCCTTTGAATGATGAAAATTGGGCCAAGTGATGGACAATCCTGTTGTCTCTGATACGTATTCTAAACTGTGCTTCCTACAGCCATGTATGGGGGCTGGACTGACACTGCATTGTCTCTGGTGAGCAGAAGCTGAGTAAGCTGCTGGCATCCAGCCCAGAAAGATTAGCACTTTTGATATCTTGTTGTGTCTCCACTGGCAGTTGTCTTTTGATCCTTTAGGTTTCTTATACCTATTTAAACAGGGAACCTTTTAATCACACTGAGTTCAGGAACCTCTGATTGTGTTATGGCACACTCAGTGAGGCTGTTTGACAAATTACAGGAAGATAACAACCAATTTAACAATATCTTCACACAGTAACAACAATAGAACATAGGTTTTCATTCCTTTAATGATTTGAATTCTTTTGAGTCAAGATTAAAGATTCAGTGTAATGTAAGAAATTGATATTCCAAGTAACCTGAAAAAGCTCTCTAAAATAGCATGTCCTAATTTCCAAATATACTATTCCATTCACTCCATCCTGTCCTTTTATTTACAAAAAGATACTTGCAGGTTTATTTGATTTTGTTCGGTACAAAGTAAATGTCAGAAAAAAAATTCACTGAGTTTATTTTGCCTAAATACACAATGACCTCTATTAAGAACAACAATTACTGTGCATTATAAAACACTTAGAACTTACTAACAGCCTTCTTCTATGCCAAGAGATGTGAAAGGAAATAATTGTAAGAGAACTAGAAACCTCTCAGACGCAATGTCAAGAAAACAATGGAGATGTGCCTATTAAATGTTTTAAATGTATCTAAATGTTGAATATAATCAATTTTGCTATGACATTAGACAATTATTGAACTACATTTTAATTTTTTAAATGTTGGCACACAAGGAATGCAAAGTTTATATGACTAGAAATGCATGTTTTATATTTGTTCTTTTTTGAAATTTTTCATTAGATGTTTTCTTTATTTGCATTTCAAGTGTTATCCCCTTTCCTGCTTTCCTGTCTGAAAACCCTCTCTCCAATCCCCTCTCACCATGCTTCTTTAAGGGTGTTTCCCACACCCATCTATTCCCCCTTCTCCATCCTGAAATTCCCCTACACTGGGGCATTGAGGCTTCACAGGACCAAGGGCTTCTCCTCCCATTGATGTCCAACAAGGATATTCTCTGTTCCATGTGAGGCTGGAGCCACGGATCACCCCATGTGTACTGTTTGGTGGGTGGTTTAGTCCCTGGGATCTCTACAGGGTCTGGTTGGTTGATATTGTTGTTCTTGCTATGGGGTTGCAAACTCCTTCAACTCCTCAGTCCTTACTCTATCTCCTACATTGAGGAACGTCATGCACAGTCCAGTGTTTGGCTGTGAGCATCCACCTCTGTATTTGTCAGGTTCTGGCAAACCTCTTAGGAGACATTTCTACCAGCAACCTGTCTACAAGCACTTTTGGCATCCATGATAGCATCTGTGTTTGATAACTGTATATGGGATGGATCCTCAAGGGGCCAGTCTCTTCATGATCTTTCCTTCAGTCTCTGCTCCACAATTTATCTCTGTATTTCCTCCTGTGGTGATTTTGTTTCCCCTTCTAAGAAGGACTGAAGCATCCACATTTTGGTCTTCCTTCTTCTTGAGCTTCATGTGGTCTGTGAATTGTATCTTGGGTATTTCAAGCTTTTAGGCTACTATCCACTTATTGGTGAGTATATCTCATGCATATTCTTTTGTGACTGGGTTACCTCACTCAGGATGATATTTTCTAGTTCCATCCATTTGCCTAAGAATTTCATAAAGTCATTGTTTTTAATAGCTGAGTAGTACTCTATTGTGTAAATGTACCACATTTTCTGTATCCATTCCTCTGTTGAAGAACATCTGGATTCTTTCCAGTTTCTGGATATTATAAATAAAGCTGCTACATAGTAACAGTGTTATTGTCTAGAGTTCAAGTTAATACTAATTGAAGTAAGTTGTTCACATTCTTTTCACTATAGTAAAGGCACATTCTGATTATTTTGGCTGCATGTAGAAGGAAAGAAAGGAAAATGATAATTAAGTAAGCATTCAAGTTTAAGACTTTTCAAATCTGTCCAAATATCTGTATTCAAAGACACGAAAGATGGGTAGTAGTAGAATCAATGTTGTTAGGGACAACAGAGATACCTTGTTTCTCCTACCATTTTGAGCACCTGATGTCAATGTATTTTCAATAGTTTATATATGCTTGCATAAATATTTATTCCATAATCATTTTTGTTACTTGGCTCCATAAAGAGAATTTTATTAAAATATTGTTTTTCATTTGGTTCATGTATTTTTTTCCATAGGATAGAGAGATAAATACATAATGAACAGATAAATACATAAATAAATTGGTAGGCAAATATTAAATTTCATATGGGGCTTAAATAGTGTTTAATGGTATGAAATATCAAGAATGGTTCAAGTTTGAGAATTTTTTATCCATAATTTTTTATAAAATTTTTATAAATGTAATATTTTTCAGTAGAATTTTTTAATATATGTTTTGATTGCGAGTACAAACATATTTTATTAAAGTTTTTTATACAGATCTACTTAGGATCACAAGCGTAACATATTCCATCTCATGGAAGAACTTTATATAAACACTATTTAGCTTAGGCTTAATGGAAGTTTGAATAACTCATCCATTCAATCTTTTATGCATGATACATTACTAAACACTGGAGTCTATTAGTTCATCACCAGACACTTGGCTTTCAACAAAAAAACAACAAATGTATTAGAGGAAATGACTTTCCTTTTATCTTTCATTAAAATATTTTATTTGAATTCATAGATGAGTGATGTATTTATAGAGCATCACCAACTCCTCTGTCTGCTCCCATTTCACTCTCAATTCTGTCTCTAATCCATAACCTTGCTTCAAAATTATTATTTCAAATATACAGATAAGTATATAGGTGCACATCATAACTAAGTAGATGCAAATGCACTGTGCTGAGTTCATTTAGTGATACTCTTGTACATAGGTATTTAGGGCTGACCACATTGTCTAGGACAACTAATGAGAAAACTTGTCCTTCAAGAAGAACAGTATTTCCTCTCAACGGCTACTAACTGCTTGTAGCACTTTCAGTAGAGCTGAGGGTATGTGAGGAGTTCTCATTCACATTTGTATGTCACTCCATGCTGCTGTTGCTCAAGTGTTTTAAAGACAACTGCATTGTTGAGATTTTATGTGTGCAGCTTATCTGCATTCTCCTTTTCCCATAATGTTCTCTGAGCCTTTTTATAAAGGTTATCAATTGGACTTAGAACCTCTCAGGGGAGTCCAAGAAAGTTTAAAAACTATAAAACTAGTCCTCCTGTCCATGAACAGTATAAGCTATTGCTCCTGTCCTTGAACAATATAAGCTAGTGATACTGTCCTTGATTGCCTCTAAGATATTTAAGGCAGGGCTCAAATGTTGAAGATACCACATCACCACATATGGCAAACATAGCTCTTATAGAAACTGAGATAGATGTGACATAGAAGTTTTGTCAATGAAGTCTGGTTATTAATACATGGGAGCTGCCATCGAATCTGCCAAAGTAGAAGAAAAAGATCTTAAAAAAAAAAAAAAAAAAAAAAAAAAAAAACCACTTTTGATAAATTTAGATTTAGGAGTAATTTTCTCTAAATATTCTGTAGGCTACATTGATTGCTAATAAAGATATTTCAAAAAACTTGATCTGTAAGTTATACCTGGCAAGTATATGTTATTTCTGTTCATTTCTTTCTTTCTTTTGAGGATTTGACAGGGCTAATCATATTGATTGATAGGTGGTAAAAGAGACTGCTGTGAAAACCGCCTCAGAGCAGTATGCTGCTGATGAAAATGGCTCAATTTATGATTTTTAAATAAAAAACGGAATAACTTTAGTATTAGTAGACCCATAGATTTCAGGGCAAGTTATAATAAGGCTTCTATTTGTACTGATATCAGTTAATAGTTAAGCTCAATTGCAAATGCCATGAGCATTTTCTGTGAAAAGAGAAAGTAAGACTTTAAAGGCCAGGTTCTCTTCCATTCTGTTTTTTTTGTTGTTATTGTTGTTGTTAAAATAAAAGTGCAAAACTTATATGAATGGCTGCCAGTGTTACATAGTAAATTTTATATTGTTATTTTTTGATACATATATTTTTAAAGATTTCTTCAATTTCTTTGATGATAAAATTATCTCTACAAATTGTCAACAAGAAGGCATAATTTTCAGTCCCTTGATTACTTTTAAAAAATTACCTATGTCTGTTTTCACAGTATAATAAATAAAATATCTGAAATGCCATGAGTTTTACAGCAAGAGATAATGAAAACATTTATGTCATAGCAGAGAGCATCCATGCACTCTACAAGGGATATGTAGAATTCTTCATGGTAAGTTTGTGTGTATTTGTTTCTTGATCAGTAGAGTCCAACAGAAGGCCTAAACAAAAGAGATGCTCAAAATGAAATTGATTAAAAGTGTGGATATAAATTTTTTGTTCATCTTTTCTATTTGGAAAATGATTAAGGAAACTATCAAAAATGCTCAGAAATCTAACATAACTTTAGATTTACTTAGAGCTGGCAACTTTCCAGAGTCTCCCTGAAGAAGAAAAGAAACAGAAGGGCTTCTACTTCTTGTTTAACTGCTTTTACTTACTAGAGTAGTATATATATATATATATATATATATATATATAACATATATTATATATGTGTGTGGTTGAAACTATACTACATAAAACTATTCTGTTTATATGTGGATAATTCATTATCTAATTTATTGCTATTAAAAATATTTATCAATAGAAAAATTCTCTATAAGTAAATTTTCTTTACATATAAAATTGACTGACCATAATGTAAGTTTAGAATTAAACATCACATGAATATTCCTTTTTTCAGTTTAAGTATTTCTAATTTTTTGTGTTTGTCTTGGGTTATGAAACGTGCAAAAGGATAGAAATCTTGAAGTAATAAGAGTGTATCATAGGAAAAAAATTATACACACAGTAAAGGGGCACTTGGGAGGCATGGGAGTGAGGAAAGTGAAGTTTTAAATTTTAATTTTATATATTTATTAATTTTGTGGATTTATATCTATGTAATTAGCTGTTCAAATTAGAAAAGTGAAAGGAAATATGCAACATTTTCTGTTAATAAGATTACAAATTCTACTAAAATTAATTGTTGATTTTCATCTTTCTTGATTTCTTATTTACAAGAATCCATTTTAATACAGTGGCATATTAATGGAAAAACAAATAATCAACACGAATTTATAAAAAAGTTAAAAGAAAAAACAAACACAAAAGAAAACTCAGAAGACATGAAAAAATTCCCTTTAGAAGATAATGTGCTGTTCCCTTAGAATACCCCACCACCTGCACTTGTGGCTAATGAAATTAAACATGTGAATGGCATTCACCTTCCCATTGTATCATTAGCATATTAATTTGGAAATTTATCACTCTGTAAATTAAAGTGAAGGAGACAATTGTTCTGAAACTAATGCTCAATTTTCATATTTAAAATAAAAAACAGTACATTGCACAGAGAGATGAATTATAGTCCTAACTTTCCCTGGTGATGATAATAGAAATAAACAAATGATAAATGTTGTGTTTTGAGTGAAATTAAACCTATTTGTTACATGACACAGCTGAACTTTCTATTTCAACGTTTGCCAATAAGCCCTTTGTTTCAACAATATATGCCACTAACTGTATGTAATAAAAACAAAAATTGAAAAATTTATTAGAGTAATATTAGATGAGAATAAATTCCATTAGGTAATGCAAACAAAAATATCTCCATGTTACTGACCTGTAAAATATTATGTAGTAATGGAAAAATTATTCTAATGGATGTTTAAATTAGACAGAAGCACTCTGTCTTTATTTGGTAGAGGATGAGATATATTGTGAAAAATCAGTCTGTTTCTACATCTTCAGATACAAGTGCAAATGTGTACAGAATATACATATTTTCCAATATCTATATCTACTTAAAATGAATTGTGAATATTTTGAGTAATGGAGCTTCATTGCCATTCAAAGTGAGAAGGGGTGTCAAATATTTATTTTGTTTTTTCTTGAGACAGGATTGAATATATAGTCATGATCATTCTTAAACTCACAATGTAGCCCACTCTGGCTTTGAATGGTGCATGTTGCTTACTCTGCCCCATATTTTGGATTTAAAGATATCTACCACCATATTTAGCTTCATGACTAAGTATGAACATTCATTTTCAAAGGTGTTTGGCAAATGTAGAAAAAATGTATATTAAGGTTAAATATTTTAATATATTGACAAAATTTTGTTTATATATGGTGTCCTCACTATTATAATTTTTCTTAAAATGTATTTATGATAGCAGGTTTATAATATAGAAAATAAGAAGATGAAAAATTAATACGCCAGGGAAACTATAGCTATAAGATTGTTTTATGTTTATTTCCTTATAAGCATTTGCACACAAATATTTATCAGTTCACGAACTGAATATTCTATGATACCCAATTAAGTGGTGATCCTAAAATCTTCTTTTTACTGGATTTTAGGTTGAAAAAAAAAAAGATCTAAAAAAGTCACTTACCTTCAAAACAAGTGTTACCTCCATTCACATTTACACTTTGTTTCAAGTGTAAATGTGAATGGATAAATTAATCATGTAGTACAACGTAAAAAGAAATCGAAAATAGTCCCCTAGTGGGAAGTAAATGCAAAAGAACTAAGGAATTTAACATTCCATGTCAGTGTAATATAATGATTGTCATTTGAGCATATGAGAAATTAAAGGAATGTTTTACTCAAAATCATGGCTGCCGTCAACACTCCCAATTCCCAAACTACAAATTAATCTACAATTGTACATGAGGAGGCAATTCTACAAACCCAAGGGGCTTAAGCTGGAAAAGTCCAATGTTCTGTGTGCTGCATCCAAGATGGAACTGCTTGATTTTTTTTTTAATCACCTATATAATTTTGTGAGTTTCTCTGTGTGCATGAATTGATGTCTTGCAAACACCTGATACAATCATGCATTGTTGATGTGTACCAAAATATTCCTAAATTAGTAGGAAAGATTCTTTGTTCCCCATATATTTTTAATCTGCTCTTGTTTCAGTAATATTGTGACTAAAATCAGAGAAGACTAAATATGTCAAACTGCACATAGATAGAAATAGCAGGTTTCCTTGTTTGGAAAGTTTGTAGGAATGGGTATGAGTTATAACACACTCCTCTGACTGTCACATACAAGTAGAATATTCTAGAAAAATCAATATATGAAATTATTTGCAACTTTTTGTGATACTGGAGAGACTAATTGCAGTACTCTCATCTTCAATTATTAGTCAATTAAATGTCTTCTGTCAGACAAATGGGATTAGAAACGTCATGGATCTTCCATATACTATCTTTAATTACTTTCAGAAAAGCATTTATTTGTATTGTATTGGCTGTTCAATGAATTAAGTTGTGACAAAGATTTAAGTCCAAATTTCCATACAAAGAAATATGAGGAAATAAAACAGACAACCAATAGTTCTGTGGAAATACAAATCTGAGTATATATATGGGTATAAGTAATCAATAAAAAGGTTGCTGAGTAGTGAACGCCATACTTCAGAATCTGATCTTTAGTAAAAGATTTTGGTGTACCTCCCGACTTTTTTTGTTTTAAATTTTGTAAATTTCCTTGAAAGGCTTCTCTCCAGATTCCATTAGGGAATGCTCTTATCTGAGTTGTCTGCAGAGCATAAAGACTTTGGAACTTTCATTTGCAATAATTGATATGCTGGCATGTAGATCATGCACTTTGATCACCTTCTAAAAGTTTCTTATTATAAATTTAATTCCAAGTGTGCACTGGTAATAGCACGGCTTCAGAGTTTCAGCTCCTTCACTGAGTATTACAATGATGAAGTTTGATTTGAATTTAGGTAAGAAAGTAGGGATAAATTATGAATGTAGTCCATTTCATGTCGTAGATTAAAGTATCATGCAATTGTCTCTTTTATTAGGAGTTCCTTACTTTATCTTAAAATACATAAGTTCTTAACATTATTAATCATATCATTGACTTTTATAAAATCCCCAGCTATTAGGTATCACCTTATATATGGTGACTTTTCTGAAAATTTTATTAGTATTTTTCCTTCAATGCAAGCTGATTTTCTCCACAAATATGATTAGGTAATTCATACCAACCATATAAAATAAGATGACTCAAAATAAATAAAATGATAAAGATGTAGCTTTTATTTTGTTATTTGGTATCTAACATTTTGTTTGTTCTTCCTAAAATACTTGTGTTCTTTATTGTACATATAGTTACCAAACATTATGAAGTTTAGTAGGTTTCCCAATGTTTTGTTTCCTTGGTACCTTCATGTATGTACATGATACATTCTGTTCATATTCATCTATCCTATTCTTTCTTGCCTTCTGTCTCCTTTCCTAAAACCTAACCGTTCCTTTCCTTTCCTTTCCTTTCCTTTCCTTTCCTTTCCTTTCCTTTCCTTTCCTTTCCTTTCCTTTCCTTTCCTTTCCTTTCCTTTCCTTTCCTTTCCTTTCCTTTCCTTTCCTTTCCTCTCCTCTCCTCTCCTCTCCTCTCCTCTCCTGCCCTCACCTCCCCTCCCCTGCCCTCCCCTCCTCTCCCCTCTCCTCCCCTTCCCTGCCCTCACCTCTCCTTGTTTTTGCTTTGTGGAATACTGTGTTTAACAAGGGCTCTCTGCATGAGCACTGGTGTTAAATTGTAAAGTGGCTCCTCTCAATAGTGATGCCCCATGGACAACTATGACTATACATTCTCTCAGACAAACCCTTTCAGCCAATTACATCTGCTGAGTTCTTAAATGACAGGGCCATGTCAGGCTCATAAGAAAATGTTTCATTGCCCTGTTGGCAGACTCTCATATTCATCCTGGTCTCTTTATTTGTTTATGTTCTTTGAGCTTGAACAGGGTGACATGGTGTCTCATTTAAATTTAAACACTCAATATTTATGCTTTCTCTGCATATTGACAAAACAGGTGTTTTGTCATTACCATCTTTCATTGCAAAAAGAAGCTTCTTCCAGCAAAACTGAGGGCAGACCTAGTCTAAGGCGATAAACATTGGGAAGCAGTTTGACAACATGGTTATTTAGCAAATCTGCTCTAGAAGTCTTTCTGTCTTAATTGCATCTGTTAGATTTGTATTCATTTAAATTCCTACATTCATGTAAAACATTTAACATTTATTTTTCTGGGAATTGTTTGTTCATTTTATGCCTTGATCCAACCAAAAATAAAAAGCAATATATTTGCTACCCTTCCATGTAACAACTTCTCAGTTTAATTTAATCTGATTTCTTAAATTATCTCTGTATGTATGTACCAAAATTAAGATAAAAAGTAAAAATCAACCTTCTAACTAACATACACCAAAAAGTATATGGATAGAAAAAAGTAATAATAGATTTTTCATATAGTCAATGTACACTATAACTGTATTCATGTATTTCTAATTAATAAAAAAATTGATTTATATGGAGAGTGGAATGTGGTAGTAGAAACTAAAAGAATAGTATGTATGGCTTAGTATTACATGAAATTCTGAGTGTGTGTAAGCTGCAAGGTAACCCAGTGGACTTATTTCAAATGGAATTTTAGAGGATAATTTGCATCAACAGTGAAGTTGTAAGGTTAGACACATACAAATTCTAAGATGAGTATTTGTTATGACAAATGACAAGACAGTGACATTCAGTCTTTAACAAACAAATTGAAACAGTCCCCGCTTATTGAAAGCTCAGTTACATGACTATATATAATTAAGACACAAGAAATTTCTGTCTGTTAAATTCTTTCTGGATTGGCTTGATTATACTCACTCTGAAGCAATCTGCAATCTATTCAGAGTCATTGTGGATATCTCAGATTTGATTGTTTTAATTATAACTCTGTGCTTCATGTAACAACTCCATTTCTTTTTCTATACTGGAGAATCTAATAGCGTGTGTGAACTTTCTCTCCTTCTGCCTCCCTTCATGCCTCTGCCCCACCACTCACACACTCATGCACAGAGAATCAATTCCTACATAGCCATGCCTTTCAACAAAATTGTACTTTCTTTCAACTTATGTTTTCTTGAAATATGCACACAATATGAATTCAAAGTTAAAACTTGTCCCTCTGTTTACTCTCTTCCATGGATTTTCAGAAAGTAATTTCATTCTAAGCGTCAATATTCTTCCTGGTCTCCAAAAGCTGTGTAGTATATCTCCTTCATATGTTCTCGGTGAGCTGGAGGATGAAATGGAATTGAATATTGATGGTAGAAAAATCTGTCATAAAGGGAAGAATATTATAAATTTAATTTAGTTATTTAATTTAAATTCTTGTATTTGTTCCCCATTACTGCCCTCAAAATGGGCTTATGTAAAATCTGTTTCTGATTACTTATATTTAGATCTAATACTTCTGTTAAGAAATGGGTGGGTGGGTGGAGGAACACCCTCATAGAATCAGGGGTAGGGGGATAACATAGGGGTTTTCGGGGGGGACCAAGAAAAGGGATAACATTTGAAATGTAAATATAGAAAATATCCAATAAAAATATTTTTAAAAGGAATGTTGGGGTGAATTTAGTAATGTCCACTTAATAACTCACATTTATAGTTGCAACCAATAGTCTCATCAATATATTGAGTGTTTTCATTTATTTTGTACTTTTTAAGCTTTGTTATTGATCAGAGCCACCTGAAGATCTATCTAAAACAGATAATTGAGTCCCACGTACAGAGTCCCTAATTGGCTCTCCTTTTTGATGAGGGCATTTGAAAGCAGCCATTCTAACTAGGATACTCTGTCTTTAACATACATAGCAGTTGCATGGCTTGCCCCTATGTAAAACTTTATGCAATAGTTTTAAAAGGCAGCATGGGCTGAGAGCTTCCAGTTTTGATATACTGCTTCCAAGTAACTTACCCCAAACTTATACTCAGTGGTATCAAAATCAAAAATCAAGGTAACTGGTGTGATATGAATTTTCATAGAAAGTTCCAAATATACATATGGTGACTTATTTGTTTTTTATCACTATTACCTGCTTTCATCATCCTTTCACTTTTCCTGAAGCCTTCTTCTCAAGAAGTCTTCCTCCTCCTCCTCCTCCTCCTCCTCCTCCTCCTCCTCCTCCTCCTCCTTCTCTTCCTCTTCCATGCTTCTTGTCTGAGAGAGAGGTAAACATTTAGAGTTGCTTTCATGAGCTTGTGAGTAAGTGGATTACTGAAGCAGGAGACACTTATAGGTAGCTATGATGCTAAAGGAAATGACACCTGCTCTCCCAGGAACCTGAAAGGACTTTGATAGTTTAAATAAGAATGCCCTATGGGTCCATGCATTTAAATGTTTGGTTCCCAGTTTGTGGATTGTTTATTGATTTAGGACCTCCTTGGAAAAAATTTAACCCAGAATTGTTCCTGTCTAAAGGAAATGCAGGGACAAAGAGTAGAGCAGCGACTGCCCTACTAGGGATCTATTCCATATGCAGACACCAAACACAGATACCATCACTGATACCAAGAAGCACTTGCTGACAGGAGCCTAGTATGACTGTCCCCTGAGAGGCTCTGCTAGAGCCTGACCAATACAGATTCAGATGCTAGCCACCAACCATCCATCAGACTGAGCACAAAGATCCCAATGGAAGAGTTACAGAAAGGACTGAAAGAGTTGAAGGGCCTTGCAACCCCATAGGAAGAACAACAATATCAACTAACTGAACCCCTCAAAGCTCCAGGGACTAAACTGCCAACCAGAAAGTACACATGGATGGATCCATTGCTCCAGCTGCTTATATAGCAGAGGATGGCCTTGTTGGGTATCAATGGGAGGGGAGGCCCTTGGTCCTTAGGAGGTTCAGTGCCCCAGTGTAGGAGAATGCTAAAAGGGTGATGCAGGAGTGTTGGTGGGGGCACCCTCATAGAAACAGGGGGAGGGGTTATGAGATGGGGATTTGCAGGGGGTAAACCAGGAAGGGAGGCAACATTTGAAATGTAAGTAAATAAAGTAACCAATTTAAAAAAAAAAAAAAAAATGTTCCCCGCAGGTCCATGCATTTCAATGTTTGGTTCCCAGTTGGTGGATTGTTTACCTACTTAGATTATTCTTGGAAGTAGTGTGTCCCTGAGGGTGGGCTTTCAGGCCCAGTCTAGGTTAGCTCTCAGCTGCTTCTGCCGGGCATATTTCCTGCTGTGAACTTGTAAACAAACCCCTAATTAAGTGCTTTCTTTTACAAACTGCCTTGGTCATGCTTTGGTCACAGTGTCTCTCTTCATAGCAATGGAAAGGAAAGGAAAGGAAAGGAAAGGAAAGGAAAGGAAAGGAAAGGAAAGGAAAGGAAAGGAAAGGAAAGGAAAGGAAAGGAAAGGAAAGGAAAGGAAAGGAAAAAAATGGGGAAAAAAGGAAACTGGTAGGGTTGAAGGGAAAATAGAGTGAGCAGTGTCTGCTTTGGTATGCTAAATAGGCACCTCTTTCATTAGTCCTGGTTTGAACCCTTAAAAATACCAGCTAAGGATATATAGAAAATAGAGTTGTGCTTTAACATGATTTATTTAATAATATTAGGATATTTTTTAATGGTTTTAAAGTATTACAGGAAAAACCATTTCTTAGAATCCTGCTCTATCTTCATTAGTCATTCCTCCAACCGTTATAGAGAATAGTAAGCTGTTTTCATTTTTGCAATACATACAAAATAAAATCCTTTTTATAATAGCTATGAAAATTGAAATGAACATAACCATAAAATGGTTTTGAGTTATAATATTTCTTATTAATATTAAAACATTCTAAAATATAGAAGAGTATAAGTTCGAAAAAAGAGAGGTGATGTTTTTCCTATTATATCTGCATTTTAGATTTTGTTTCTTCATTTACTTTGTGATATTATTTACTTTATTTAAGTTTAGCCCAAATAGTCTTATAATTCTCTATAAATATTTCTATAAAAATACTTTGAGCTAGCACTTATAATTCTCCAATTGTAGCTATAATTTCATGTGTCAAAATATAGTGTTAATGGCAATTGTTTTTGTTAACTTCTTTTGGTAGGAAGTAAAAAAAAACATGTGTTTCTCACTCATATTTGTGGAAGTATTTGATCGAAACAATAGCTTATAGCTAATATTTTTATTGACATCTGTTTAGTGAGCTTTACTCTACACATGCAACATTAGTGATTGCCAAATCTCTGTAACTAGGAAGCTCTCTTCAGAGAAGAGAACAGGAAACCAAGGCATCACAGATGTACCTTTGTGTCCTTTCTGCCTACTGCCAGCAGGCTTTCTATTGTAAATAGTTCAGGATTTATCTAAAGGCAGTCAAGGGACAGACTCAGTTTTGTGTGTTGTATTTATATTTTGAAGATCCAGTTTCTTTCAGTGGAATGTATACACATTATTTCCTTTGTTATTTGAAACACAAACTAACATCTACAACAAAATACCAGTTTCAGCTCTTTACAATGGTTTATACAAAAATATTGATTTTAGAAGTGGGAAATTTTCTAGTACTTAGAAAATAAATATTGTTTTATATGAACAGAACACAGAATGAACACAAAGTCAACAAAATAATATTTATTATGTACATATAGTTTTCCAAACCACTACAAATACTTTAAAAAGTAGTTTCTAAGATCTTTAAAATCGTGTGTTCTAAATTATTAACTATACTATTCTATATCTATTCTAGACAAATGCATTCTATATTAAGCATATGTCTAGCAGATATAAAATGAAACAAGTACCAGTTCTGATATAAGAGGCACAAATCTCCATTTTACATTCCTTAGTATTGGGTAGTAAAAAATGCTTGAAACAGTTCATCTAAGATGTATTTTTTCAGAGTTCTATATGACATATAGAACCAGACTAATATATTTTCCTAGTGCTGATAATAGTAAATAAAATAAAATGATATTTATATGCTTGCACATGGAACATGTATTAAAAATTACTAAATTAAAAATTATCTCGATTATGACATATATATTTATATGTCACTATATATATATATATATATATATATAATATACATATGCTCAATATCACAAAAAATAGAAATAAAACATTGCTATGCAAATGTAATTAACAGTCAACAACTGTTTACTCAGTGGGGCTGTGACTTTTTCTAACATGGTAAGTGCCATCTTCCAGTTTTAATTTTTCACATTTGTCTGCATTTTTCCATTACTCTAAATGCAACTCACATCAAGATAATCATGTATAACACATTGTGAATAATGAATAACATTATTATGATTACAACAGGATTTGCATGTAATGTAAATGATCAATTTGGAAAGTAGAAAATCAGTACTTTTCAAAATACATAATCTAGCTTGAAAATAAAATGATAGCAATAAAATTCGATAAATATTTAACGTTTATTACATATTAATTTGAATATTTCTTTGAACATATTCAAAATATATCTTAAAAATTTTAGTGTAGGAGTCCACAGCCTGCAGTTGCTCTTCATTACAAACTGGGTTCTCTGGAAGATGGTTTCTGAGGCTGAAACGATAAACTAGGGGGGCGGAGAAAGGGAAGATGCTAAGTCAACATGGCTGATCAAAGCGAATACTTTATTCAAGGGTTATCTCTCAGGTAAAAGGGGGGAGGCCCCACCCCCCAGACGGTTCTACGCAGGCGCCTGGAGTTTGGCAGGAAGCCTGAAGCAATGTGAGTTGTTCCCAGTTCAGGCAGGTGAACTGGGCGGAGCCAGGGTTCAGGAAGACACCTTAGACAGCAGCTCACTAGAGTAGTGCTAATTAACAAGACAATGGATGCTGCACCTCCTGTGGCTCTCCATGGATGGTCTTTGCATCAGCCATGCTGATGGGGGAGGGACGCTACATTTTAGACAAATAATATCTAATAAAATGTGGATGTTTACTGAACTTGATACTGTCATATAGATGATGCATATTTACAAATATGCCCCAGTATGTAATTTATTTTTTTAATTACATTTATCCACACAATTGCAACATGTTTATATGTATAAACTGGCTGGCCTTATCAAGTTTTTCTCTCATGGAAATGAGATATAATTAAATATTTTCTCTGTTTTAACAAAATTAATGTAAGAAGTAATATTATATGAAATACAATCTAGTTATTTAACAAAAGTTAAAGTGTAAAACATAGTATTATTTTTAATCATGATGTAATAAAGATAAGATCTAAAATGTATTGACTTTTAATTGATACTTTTAAAACAGGGAAATTCCATTTCGACCCAATTGTACAATAACCACGACCATCACGACCATTTGTATGTCTTTCTCCTCTTGATAGAAATCTAGGCTAATATCCATTTATCAGTGAGCACATATCAAATGACTTCTTTTGTGATTGGGTTACCTCACTAAGGATTATGTCCTCCAGATTCATCCATTTGCCCAAGAATTTCATAAATTAATTTTTTTAATAGCAGAATAGTACTCCATTGTGTAAATATACCATCCTATCCCATAATCAGTCACTAAACTCAGACACTATTGCATAGGACAGCAAGTGTTTACTGAAGGGACCCTGATATAGCTAACTCCCACAGAAGTGGATGCTCACAGTCATCCATAAGAGGGAGCACGGGGCCCACATTGGAGAAGCTAGAGATAGAACACCAGGAGCTGAAGGGGTCTGCAACCCTAGAAGAGGAACAACAATATGAACTAAACAGAACCCCCAGAACTTGTGTCTCTAGCATCATATGTAACAGAAGATGGCCTGGTCAGCCATCATTTGGAGGAGAGGACTGTTGGTACTGCAATCTTTATATGCTCCAATACAGGGGAACCCCATGGCCAAGAAGTGGGAGTGGGTGGGCAGGGGAGCAGGGAGGGGAGGAGGGGGAGGGGACTTTCGGAATAGGATTGAAAATGTAAATTAAGTAAATATCTAATAAAAAAATGAGAGAAAAAAATAAAAAGAAATCTACTTGATTCTTTAGCCCAGTGTTTATATAGGTTAGTAGGGTTTTGTTTGTTTGTTTGTTTGTTTAATGTAGGAGTTCTTTTTATTTTACCCATAATCCTTCTCCTTTAAGGTGACAGGAAAGCGAGGCCCATTGACAGCTCTATTGCCTTTGCCCTCACGTCATCACTTGCTTTCTTTCACACAGTAACTGTGCCTAGTAAGATAAATACTACAGAGGAAAGAGCACGAATAACATTCTAGAATAATTAGATAAGACAAATTCCTTAGAAGTACTTTCCCATCCCTATCTCAGTTGTCTCATTTGAAGACTGAAAAGGATACCTTTTACCTATAGAAGCATAGATGCAAGCAACTCAGAAGAACTATACTCAAAGAAGAGCAACAAAATATAAATGAACTGTATGTTTTTACTATATACAGTTTGAGTTAGTTTGGATAACAATTTATTCCCATTTTTTACAGTGAAGGAAGTAGCTGTGATGATTTTCAAAATTATTCGGATAAAGAAATATATCATTACTACTTTGTGTAATTTAAATTGAAGGAGATATACATTATGTCCTAGTGTATTCCCTTGGACTACTATGAATTTCTGGAGTCATTAAAACTCAAACCGTTTTCTTCCTTCCCCTGTGTCTCCCTATTCCCTTTATCTTCCCCTGCCTCTTTCTTATGGAATTCATATTATGAATACTAATGAAGTAATATGTAGAGAATCTGAATGTCGTTGTCTAGAAAATAAAATCTATAGTCTGCTTTGTTCAGCAAACATTTAATCATAGTGTTCCATTATAATAAGTGAATCAATATCTCCATTATCATATTAGAGCAATAAGATGACATTCTGAAACACTATGTTTAATCATACCAGAATGTTTAGAGAATATTATTTTAGAGGTTCCATAAATATTTAAATTTCTATTTATTTAAGTTTTATTAAAATTCTATTCATAAGTAGGAATTTTCTTATGTCTAATTTTTATCTTTGCATCCAATATTCATTAGCATCTTTTTCTCTGGAACATCTTTCAAGTGAAAGACATTAAAATGTGATCTTACAGTATATGTCTCAGTGGTTATATACACAGGAAGAAATTTTTCTTAATAAGTAGAAAATATATTTTAATAGTTGTTTCAATGAACTGATTATGGTGAACATGGCACTGAAATTCTAAAAAGTAATTATAAAAAATTATTACATAGTTAATTTAATGATGGCAATGTCCTTCTACCAGTTATAAGTAGTAGATGTTAGTAAAGTTTTTTGAGCTTTTTTGATATATTTTGATCATATTCTTCCTTTACTTCTTATTTGAGAGGATCAAATCCTCCCTAAAACTCCATACCCACCTAACTTCATTCTTTCTCCACCAGTGTTCAAAGTATCTCCCAACACTATTAATGCTATCAGTAGAGGAAAGGAGTCTAGTTGTGTAACAACTTTATTTGTCCATATTCCATCAAAAGTCAAGTGCTATCTTCAGCAATATGGACACATGGGCATTAAAGTTTTGGAAATCTAGAAAACATATGGTTTATAACATTTTGGGTATAGTAACTCCCTACGGAGATTCGTCCCCTTCTGGGCCTTCAGTCCTTCCTTTTATTCTGTCATAAGCGTTTCCAAGCTCGAGGCTCTAAGGCCTGACACTATTCTTGATGCTATGGTGTGTTTAACCACAGGAGCCTAGCATGAATGCCCTCTGAGAGAGCCCCAACAAGCAACTGAAAGAGTAGGATGCAGATACTTATACCCAACCAATGTACAGAAACCTAGGAACTCTGGCTGAATTAGGGGAAGGCTGGAAGAAGTTGAGGAGAATGATGACACTATAGGAAGACCAACCAGCAGTCTTAACTATCCAGGCAGCATACATTTGAGGTTCCTGACACATACATGGCAGAAGACTGCCTGGTCTGGCCTCAGTGAGAGAAGACACACCTAACCCTTGAGATAATTGAAGCCCCAGGTAGTGATAAGGTCTGACGATATCCTCTTGGAGATGGGGGAGTTGTTGGAGGGTGGACTGGGAGGGGGACAAAGGCTAGATTGTAAATAAAAGATTAAAGAACAAAAACAACAACAACAACAGCAGTAAAGGAGTTCCCAAGCTCCATCTAGTGTTTGGCTGTGGGTATCTGCAGCTATCTAAGTCAGCTACAGATTGGAGCCTTCAGAAGACAACATGATTTTTTCTAGAGAAATAACCATGTATCTTTACTAATGCTATGGAGTGGTGCTTGCCCATGGGATGGGTCTCAAGTTGGGCCAGTTGTTGGTTGTCCATTCCATCAGTCTCAGCTCCCTTCCCTGTGTCTGCACTACCTGATGTCTAAGGATAAATTTTGGGTTGAGATGGGTGAATTGATGCCTATCTCGCTTCACTAGGGTTTATGCCTGGCTAGAAGAGGTGGCCTCTTCAGGTTCCATATCCCTATTGTAGGTAATCATAGCTAAGGTCACCACCATTGATTCTTGTATGTCTCCTTTATTACAGATTTCTCTCTTGTTCAAAGATACCTTCCACATCCTCAACCCTGTCAGTTGTAGATTTCCATTATTTTTTGTGGCCATCTGGCCATCCCTCCTGTCCCTCCCCACACCTGATTCTGTACAGCCCCTATCCCCTTACTCTCTCCTAGTTCCCCTCTCTCCCAGTCCCCTCATCCATCTCCCTCTTATGAGTATTTTATTCCTTATTCTATTCTGATTCAAGATTCCTCACTTGTGGCTTCTTTTTTGTTTAGCTTCTTTGGTTCTGTAGAGTATAGCTTGGTACCTGTATTTTATGGCTAATATCCATTTATAAGTTATTACATACCACATATGTCCTTTTGGTATCGAGTTACCTCATTCTAGATGATATTCTCAAATTCCATCCATTTGCCTGCAAAATACATAACGTCTTTGTTTTTTGTGCCTGAATACTATTCCATTGTGTAGATGTACCACATTTTCTTTATCTATTTTCCATCTGGATTGTTTCTACTTTATGGCTATTATGACTAAAGCTGCTATGAACATAATTGAGCAAGTATCTATGTGGGATGGTGGAACATATTTTGGGTAAATACTCGGGAGTAGTAATGCTGGATCTTGAGGTAGAACTATTTCCAGTTTTCTGAGAAACAACAACATTGTTTTCCACAGTGGTTGTAAAACCACAACATTGGGTTCCACATTGCATTCCCCTCCGCAATGAAGTCTTTGCCTTGCTCCACATCCCCTCAGAAGCATGGGCTGTCTCTTGAGTTTTTGATCTTAGCCATTCTGATGGGTATAAGATAGAACCTCAATTGTCTTGATTTGTATTTTCCTCATGATTAAGGGCTTTTTGAACATTTCTATAAGAGCTTCTCAGCAATTTGAGATTGCTCTGTTGAGAATTCTCTGTTTAGTTCCATACCCCATTTTTAAATTGGGTAATTTGTGTTATTGGTGTATAACTTCTTCAGTTCTTTGTAAATTTTGCATATTAGTCCTCTGCCAAGTGTAGGCTTGGTGAAGAGCCTTTCCCAATCTGTAGGCTGAAAACTATTACTCTTCCTAGTAATAGGATCCTTTGCCTTACAGAAGATTTGCAGTTCCATGAGGTGTTACTTATCAATTGTTGATCTGAAAGTCTAAGCAATTGGTGCTCTCTTCAGGAAACTGCCTCCTGTACTCATGAGTTCAAGTGTGTTTCCCTCTTTATCTTATATGAAATTTAGTGTATCTCATTTTATGTTGTGGTCCTTGATCCACTTGGATTTGAGTTTTGTGGAGAATGATAAATATGGATCTATATGCGTTCTTCTACATATAGACACCCAACATCATTTTTTGAAGATATTTTCCTTTTTCCATTGTGTGATTTTGGCTTCTTTATAAAAAAAAAATCAAGTGTCCAGAGGTATATGTGTTTACTTCTTGGTCTTCAATTTGATTACACTGATCAACATGTCTGTTTCTGTATCAAAACTGGATTTTTTAAAAAAATCATTATTTTTCTGTACTAGAGTTGAGGTCAGTGAGGGGTCCCATGTATGCTCTGTGTTGTACTATTAAATTGTATATATAAGAACTTTCTAATTATTAACTGATGAAGTTAGTGCTATAAACTTTCTTCTTAGCACTGTTTTAATGTGCCCCACAAATTTGTGTATGTTGTATCTTCATTTTCATTGAATTCTAGAAAGTCTTTAGTTTCTTTCTTTATTTCTGCCCAAACCCAGAAATTGTTAAGTAAGGTATTTTTCCATTTCCCAAAGTGTGTACACTTTCTTGTGTTTCTGTTGGTGCTGAAGTCCAGCTTTAATCCATGGTGGTCTGATAAAATACAAGCCATTATTTCAGGTTTATTGTGTCTATTAAGGTTTTTTTTTTGTGTCCGACTATACTGTCAATTTTGGAGAAGGAGCCATGAGATAGTGAGAAGAAAGTATATTCTTTTGTGTCTGGGTGAAATATTCTATGTCCGTTAGGTCCATTTGTTTTATAATTTCTTTTAGTTTCATCATTTCTCTGTTTGGCTTTTGTCTATATGTCTTGTCTATTAGTAAGAGTGAGATACTAAAGTCTCCCACTATTAATGTATATGGTTAGATGTGTGATTGGATCTTGAGTAACTTTTTTTTTAATTTATTTATTTTTTTATTTTTTTTTACAAATGTGAGTGTACTTGTTTTTGGACCATAGATATTCAGAATTAAGATATCATATTGGTTTGTTTTTCCTTTGATGAGTATGTAGTGTCCTTCCCTGTCTCTGTAGTGAGTTAGCTGGCATTGGAGGTGTGGTATTGACCTGTCTTTGGTTTTTTGTGCTCTTTGGAGGGCCTTTAGATGGTTTTAGTCCCTGGATGTTCTTGTTTTAGTAGGTATTGGGTGGAGGTAATAACCCTTGAATATCCTGGAGTAATAGGCTTCTGGTGAGTATCACTGTGTTAGTTCATGGTTACTGACCTGCACTTCTGTATGGTTCAGCATCCCCAATCTTACAAAGTAGGGTAGAAAACTGACAGGCAGATGGAAGTCACCCTGGGCTAGCAGGCTACTTAGGGCAGTTTGGCTAGGTACAGAGGGATCAGAGAGCAGGAACGATGGGTGGAGAAAGTATAGCTTACATATATGGTTCAGGAGTCTGATGCATATGCAGGAGTGGTGGTTGGTCAGGGAATGGAGGTCCCCCTGGGATAGGATAGCAAGCTACTCAGGCCAGCTTGGCTTGTTCAGAGGGCTCAGCCAGCAGAGAGGCTGGGTGGAGGAAGAGAAGCTTTCTGGTATAGTTTGGGAGTTTGATGAAGGTGGAAAAGTGGTGGCAGGAGATTGGAGGTCTCCCTGGGCTAGCAGGATGCTCAGGGCAGTTGGTTTGATCTGGAGGGCTTAGCAAGCAGTGAAATTGGGTAAAGGAGGGGAAGCTAATCTGAGTATTTCAGAAATCTCAGATCTGATATAGGTAGAGGAAGAGGCACCAGGAGAATGGCGGTTCCTCTGGGATAGCAGGCTGCACAGAGCACCCTGGCGTGGTCCAGAAGTCTCGGAGCTGAGAGCGGCAAAGATGAATGGAGGAAAGAAAGCTTCCTGCGTGGTTCAGGAGGCTGAGGATTTTAATTCCCTTGAAATGTTGTGTCTGATATAAGTTTTCGGAGCTATAAATACTCTATCATATTTAGTTTGTTTAAATGGCCAATTACTTTGGTATTTCTTCATTCACAAAGTTATTTAACCCTTCATTACTTAATTTGGCAATAATTTTCATCTCCTCCAAAGATAAGAGCCCTTTGATTTTTTTACCTATCTTCCATTCCCTTACTTTAATTCTTGCTGTTTAATGATCTATGTTCTTTATTAATTTACATATTTTGAATATTTCATATTAATGGGATCATATGAATATACACCATCTGCATATTGTAATATTTTGTCATATATATTGAACCTTTTTTATCAGGGAAAAAAATCTTAGTTGTAGAGCATGTTTTCTTCCTAGCTTGAAACATTCCCCAAACACTTCTTCAGTTTGGAAAGTTTAGTTTTTTTAACGCACTGCAAAATTGTTCAGAGGTGGAAAGGCAAATGTAAGCCGTGTACTCCATCAGTGAAGTGAGTTAGAGTTCTTTGTATCCCTCTCTGTGGTTCAGTAGCTATTTTGTATGATCTGTGAAATGAAGGTGCTGTCTGGGCCCTGTCTGTCATAGTCACCTGCCAGCAACCATTATGGACTGCACAAAAACTGCATAAATTCCTTTTATCATGCAGCGGAAGTTTGCAGTACAGATGAAACCTTTCTCTGTCAAGTAATTCATTGCTCATACCTAAGAACACAATTTAAAGGGCCTGGAGAAATGGAAAGTGATCTTAATGTGGATCTAAGACTTTTAAGCAGAAGAAAAATGATGAGCTACTTTAACCTCCTTCAGATACTTAATACATAAATCAATCTCACAGTTTTAAATAAATGGTAGACTGTAAGGAAGATAAATCAAAGAGCCAGATAAGAGCCCCCTAGTCACTAGAATATATCTTCAGATTCAGGAGGGCATATCTTTAGCAAAGTCCATTCTCTAGTATCTAATTTATGTTAAATGTTCTTAATGTCATGTGAAGTCCTAATGATTTCAGTGAAAATGCATAGCACACATGGGGTAATATAATTGAAGATTTTATCAATAACCCAATTTATATTCATCTTTTAGCAAGTGATCTCTGTAAGATAAAAGATAAATTAAAAATACCTTGGACTTCAAAGGTGTCAAAGTTTTAAATTAGAGTCTATGCAGGGATCTTGTGGTTCAGTTTGATTCATTATTAAGATTACATGAAAGAAAACAGTGAAATATGCTGCTGTAATAACTCATTAATTTTAATCTGTAGGCACTCAATCTAAATTTAACTATAGTCATATAAAAGTAATATTTGTTATGCTTACTGAATAACTCACTGATATCCACAGCTAGAAGGAATGTCTGGAGGTATCCAATGCTCCACTTGTGAAAAGAGTGATAATAAAAGTATAGATCACAGATGACCTAAATGTATATAATACCTATATTTTACAATGACTGACATATTTTGGAGTTGTGTAGCTCAAGATGAAAGCTTAGGATGTAAATGGTTTATAATGGGCAATTATCTAACATGTTGCTCATTATATTCCCAGTCCATAAGATGAAAGCTGGCAATGTATGGGCATATGATTATCTTGCAGGTAAAAGATGTTCAATGCCTATTAGATAGATTTAGAGAATTGCTTTCCTAGGAGATTTCTTGACAGTGTCATATCAAAATGACAGTGTTTAAAGGTACTTTTTCTTTCCTTTGTATGTATATTGTGTTCTTTGTATTTTCTGTGATGTTTCATGGTCCTCGAACCAAGAGTGATATAGAACCAAGAACAAAAACTCAGTTATTTTCAATATTTTGACTTCAGAGAAGTTCATAGCATCCATTTGCTCTCAACAATAGACCGTAAATGAGTCTTTCCGTTAACCATCATGCTCTGAATAAGGAGAGTCTCTGTCACAGGCTGACAATAGCATTACTCTATGGAAATAAGCATAAATATTTAGAAATAATGACAATATATTTAGTTATCTGAATGTTCAATAGCAAACATCACACAGATATTCACTCAAAACTAAACAATCTTGCCACGGTTCTAGTTGTTTGGTTGGGTTTTCTTTTGTTTGTTTGTTTTGTTTGTTTGTTTTGTTTTTGAGTCAATTTTGACTCACAGTAAACACAGCTACTGCCATGTTCTGGCTGGCATATTTCATGTATACGGTTTTACACAATCTTGCCTTGAGCATCATCAAAGACGTAGAGGAATGCACTGAGCCATTACATGATGATTAGTGTTGAGAACAAGAGGATTTAGTATCATGACCAACTTGTGGGAACACTAAAACACATAGCAAGCATTTTGTTGTTGTTGTTGTTGTTTTATTGTTTTTTTTATTGTTTTTTTTTTTGGTTTTTTTGTGTTGTTTTTTTTTTCTTTTGTTTTTTGTTTTTGTTTTTGTTTTGAGACAAGGCTTCTCTGTATATCCTTGGCTGTCCTGGTACTCACTCTGTAGACCAGGCTGGCCTTGAACTCAAAAATCTGCCTGCCTCTGCCCTCTGCCTCCCAAGTGCTGGGATTAAAGGAATGTGCCACCATTTCCCGGCAGTAAGCATTATTTTATAAACTGTAATTTATAATTTTATATGATTTACACAAGACTTATGAGTAAAGTAGTAAACACTCATGTTTCTTGCTATTCGATAAAATGCACTGCTTAACGTAATTAAGTTTTTGATGTTATGCAGAAAAATTTTGACTCAATAAAACCTACACATTTGTAATTACTTATAGTATTTAATAGCCTATAGATATTCAATTTCCATAAATATTGTAAGAAAATTAGCAATGCAACAAATTTACCATGTAAAATGGTGTTTAGTATGCCTTCTAAAACTCATAGAAGGTAATATTTATAAAATGCTAAGCAGTATTAGTAGTCCATTATTATTGATGTAATAGAACTTTTTATTATTTAATAACTTTCATGGATCGTATCACATGATTAATATTCTTCAGAGTTCAACTGCTAAATACATCCTATTGTATGTGAGAGAGAACTATGAAGTACTGAAGAGTTACAGATCCTGTGTGTATTTGGATGGCTAAGTACTATTGTATATAAGAGACAACTATGAAGTACTGAAGAGTTACAGATCCTGTGGGTAATTGCATGGCTAAGTACTACTGTATGTAAGAGAGAATTATGAAGTACTGAAGAGTTACAGATCCTGTGGGTAATTGCATGGCTAAGTACTATTGCCCACATGGTAAACTGCCTTGAAATCGACATGAAGCCCAGATTATATTAGAAGAAAGATCTAATTTAAGTTACTGAATTATTTTTATCCTTTTTTAATTGGATATTTTATGTATTTACATTTCAAATCTTATCCCCTTTCCCAGTTTCCCTTCCTGAACCCCCTTCTTCCATTCCTACTCCCTCTGCTTCTATGAGGGTGCTCCCTCTCCCACCCACAATTCCACTCCCACTTCATAAACCTAAATGTTTATGAAGCAACAATTGAGCAAGAAGACTTCTAAACTACAATTTTGTATGACTATAGAGTCCATATTTTGTAAATATCTTCCAATGGCTTTCATCATACATGAAGCATAAAATTTGAAGTAAAGACATCAGCCAAACCTTTTAAAAGGAACAAGGGATGACAAGAAAACCCTGTGCACTGTACTTTACAACCTTTAAGAAAACCACATGACCCTGAATTATGTTGTAGTAGCCCTCTTTGTATTTTCTCAATTTGTATTATTAAATGATGGTGTCGGGTGCTACCAATTCTACTGAAAAGCTATGCATCACACTTTTATATTTCCTGTGATTTGGCTGGATATTTTAAAGATGCCCACAGTGCTAGTGACTCAAAAACAAGCCTGATAGTCTGTTACTGTTTTGAATATATCCCATATGGCCAAATCACCTTTATTTCCCATCAATCTTATGTTCTCTTGGATAGATTACAGGATTGTTTTGCCAAATGTCAAACACAATTTAATGACATGTTATTTTCTCCATAGAGAATACTCAGTAATCAGTTTGTTCAGGTAGAGTCAGAGGTAAGAGAAAAGATAAATAAGCTTGGGAAAGGAACCTTAATTACTTTGATTTAAAGAACAAATATTAGCTTATACCAAACATTAAAACAACCATTCCATGTCAGAAAGAAGTCTTCTTGCATTTCTTTACAAGATCCTTAGAAAATATTTGAATTTTCAAGAGTCTTTTAAAGTAAATTTATGGATAACATAGTCTCATACAAGTAATGAGAAATAACTGTGTATGTGTCAACAATTGTAAATGAAGTTACAATTCATCATACCAATTGCTATGATACATATTGAAAAAGATGAAAGTATGTGATGTGATGTGTGTGTGTGTGTGTGTGTGTGTGTGTGTGTGTGTGTGAAAGAGAGAGAGAGAGAGAAGGAGAGAGAGAGAGAGAGAGAGAGAGAGAGAGAGAGAGTAATTAATCTCTGTTCACCACCAAGAAAATCTTGAATGGTTACACATCTCATACTGTTATATAGATGAAGTTATTAAACAGTGGATCTAACATAAGCTATGACTGACAAAATAATACAGCCATTTTGGAGGTCAAGTAAACTTGATGAAGGCATTACATTATTTGCTACTTCTTTTGGTTTTATTTTTCTCTATTTTCAATATATTGTGAAATGTATGCAATTAAGATTTCAACTCCCAATGAAAAAGTTTAAACACAGAAAAGGAGTTATAATCTAATTTAATTATTGAAGTTATTTGAATAATTTTCCTCAATGCCATCTTCTTTTTTCTTAGAGAAAGAGCAGATTGTCTACACAAATTAGATGATCACAAATTTTGTAATCATTTATTCTGTAGAATAAGGTTTACTGTTATTTAAAAAGGAATAAAGTAAACAATTGATACAACATTGGCTGTTTGTGAATAATGATTACCAAATTAAATAAACATATGTTATAAAGTTAGGGAAAAAGTGAACCAGATTTGCCAATCATATGTGAACATTAACGGAAAGAGAAATTAATGTTGAGTCAAGGAGTTAATTTGGATTTAATTCTTAAAAGTAAATGGAACGTTAAACTCAGAGAAATGAGATAGCTTTTTCTAGAAAAATGGTAGAAATGATAGACCATGATAAAATTCTTTTCAAGTAGATATACACAGCAGACTTTGTGCTGGTTTTTGGACAATAGTTTGCTGCGTAAATGGCCATTGCATGGATATAATTGAAAATAATCTGTAGAAAGGCAATATGCATTCAGATTTCAAAGGGGAGTGTGTTTTTATGACGCTGCTAAATTTGACTTTCACATTGTTTAATTGTAATTGTAATCTCATTATGCATTATTTTAAGTTGTCATCAATAAAGTGCTTTATAGTATACAGAGATACTTGAATTGAATAGAAAATCATATGGGTAAACAACTTTAACCCATGACTAAGTAATTGGGAAGATGCAGTGCTGTACAAAATGGATTGTATCAATGATATTAATACATCTTTTTGTACTCTCTGTGCACCAGTCTTGCAATATTGTTGATGACAAGCATACTTATTCTGCTGTTATTATGGAAATTTTTCTCCTAGCAGATTCCAGTTATTGCTCATAACTATTTTTATGGTGAGAGTCCAAGGGCTGACATAATTTCTGCTGCAATCTGACTGAAAAAAAAATAGAAGCAAATCTCTCTCTTCCATTTTCTAATTGTACACAGGTTATTCATTTAGAGTAATTGAATTTTTTCCTCATCATCTAAATAAGTGACACTATGAGACAAATCTTACTTTTTGCTGCACCCAAACTAATCTACCCCTAATACACTGAAGAGAAATATATGCACTCAAATCTGTGTAGTGATGATGCACTCTAATAAAATCATTAAAAATTATACCACTGCTTAAAACATCGTTATCTTTGAGTGAAATATGTTATTTGGAACAAAACATTAGAAGACTGCTTTAACAATTTCTATTGAAAAATAAATAACTCATAAAATATCAATATTATATCTGTTAAACTACTTTTAATGTTAATATATTTGATTCTTTAGAATATATGCAAAATTATGTTGAATTGCCAAAATATTTTATGGTGATTAATAAGAATGTTTCAAATTAAAATGAGAATGAATAACTACTCTGTTCATTCTTGACAAGGGCAATAAATGCAGGTAGTTTTGAATATGAAGGAAATTTTCAAATAGTTATACTATGAAAGTTTCTTATCTAACAAAAAATCTTGCCTGTTTAAAATTTATCATAGTATAAAATAACATGTTTTCCAAAAATAAACCTTACGATACACAGAAACAGAAAACAGAATAGCATTTAAAATGTAAATTAAGAAAATATCTAATAAAAAAATTGGAAAAAAAATTCATTGTCTGCAACACTGACGTATATTCTGAATATAAAAATATAAGGAAATAAAATTATCTTATGAGATTCTATCAGCAGGCTTTAAGATATACTGGCATACACATAATAAAGAAATCTATAACTGGACAGAGGCTGATGAAATACTTCAGAAGGCACTTCCATTTTCCCCTGGTTTTCCTTTTATAATAACTAGAATCTTTATATGTGGGGCTTTTTTCCAGTTCAGACTATCCCTACTTATGAAATCCACATTACAGATGAACTGTTGAACCCCAATACTGTAAATAAATTCTTATATTTTCTTTATATTTTGTATAATAGAACTTCTGTAATAGAAGTTAAGAGTTCTGTAATAGAACTCTTAATTCTACAAGTATTTAAAAATTGAGCCTGGTTTTTGAAAGCTGTGAATATAAACAGTAGGCATGTTAGTCTCCAAGTGTCTACAACTGTGCAATTCCAACAATGATGGCAAGCCACAGAAGATACTGACATCGTGGACCCATGCACCTAACCTGGAGTCTAAGAAGCTGGAAAAGAGATGTGGCCAGTGTGGGAAATGATGAAGTCCAGGGGTAAGTAGGGCAGGGGTAAGTAGGGCAATCCTCATCTTCATGTCCTAAAATGAGTGGGATCTTTCAGTGACTCTTAGTCCATTATATTCCTTTTCTATATTCCCATGAGTTAAAAATGTCCCATATTTTCTTCTCTATATGAAAAACTTACCTTCCTTTTAAGTAAAAATTCAGACATTCCATCATATGTCTATAATGATTTGTATGTCATCTTTATCAAGACTAGCATCTACCTTGTTAAACTAATGCTGTGAGTACCATACAATGGCCTTATTGACTTAATGACAATTTACAATGATTTCATATGTTTACTTCACAATGTTTAAAACTAGTGTATGGTCTATCTTTGTGTTGTAAATTTTGACATGATATTGTACCTTGTCATTCCTAATTTACAAAACTACTAGATATTTCCTCTTTTTGTGATTATACTATTTATATACTAACTTTATTTTCTTTACACTTAAAATAACATCGATCTGACAGCTTTTTATTACAGTCATTTATATTCCTCTAGCTCAAAATATATACTTAAATTTTAAAAACATGTAAATTTTTTAGCGACATTCTCTGTGTTGATGTTGCTATTGTAACTTACTTCCATCAAGGTAGTATGAGAGAGTTAGTAGAAGGGAAAAAATGAAAGAGGAAAATGAGTAATTATGTTATAACCTCCAAAAATAAAACAACTATTTTAAAAATACAGAAAAATTGCTCCATGCTCGCTTAAATTTTTTCAGAACTTTATTTTGCTTCTTTGAGTAAAAGCCAGGAAAGCATCTTTGCAAGACCAATGGAACCTAGTCATCTGATAGAAAGAATGATTGGTGGTCTGCTCACAAGCACTTTCCTCCCACCACGTCATTCTATCAGGGACCAGCAGCATACTGGTTTGAAGACTACCCTGAGAAAATGAAGCCTCTTGGATAATAAAGACTTAATTTTTCTACAAATTTATGTCTGCTATCTATCTATCTATCTATCTATCTATCTATCTATCTATCTATCTATCTATCTATCTATGACTTCATATATACCAATTTTTTTCTATATTTCAAATTCTAGGCCTCTTTTCTCATTGTTTGCATGAATATTTAGATTCTCTTAGGCATTGCTTGATTTGAGAGATCACTTTTAGTGGAATGTGAAAACTCAGTTTGGATATAAGCAGGTAAGATGAAAGATAATAAGTGTTTGCTGTTTTGCAGAGCCCTTGAATGAATAGACTAAGTCTGGGTATTTGCCTGAAATCACAGTCTTGCACTAGGAACGTTCTCTGCTGGAGAGTTTTCACAGCAGTGAGACCTTGGTTCAATACAGAACTGCTAAATCCAAGAAAATAAATTATACCTTTGCTTTAAGTTTACTTCCATGTGGATAAAAATTACTTCAAGTTTCTTAGAAAAATATTTCTATGGCAAGTATAATTTGAGAATCCACTTGTAAGATCCAAATATAAAATAACAGTTCATTCAAAATTTCTTTTTAATAATGCTTATCTCTCACTTCTTCATCTTTTCAAATTCTGCTTCTTGCAGTTGGTTTGTTTCTCCTGTGTGAAGACAGAAAATTTTTCTTTGTCACCTAAATACTTCTTTTAGGGGCCTAGAAGTCTCCATGTGGTTCAGTTTTTCACTATTGGTCAAGATATCATTGAGCCCAACATGCAGACCCAGGCATGACTCCTCTCTTATATTATTATTTTTGGAGTATTTTATACAATATACTTTAATTATATCACATACCCTCTCTCGGTGTCTTGCAGAGCCACTTATATTTCCATACTCAATAACTTTGAGTCCTATTAAAAAAAAAAAGGTTAAGAGGGAGAGAAAGCAATGAAGGAAGAAAGAAAGACACAAAGAAAGAAACAGGAATCAAAGAAAAACAATAGAACAAAAATATATGCAGACAGACAGATGGACAGACAGACAGACAGACAGACGAGAAAATATGCTAAGAACAGTGTTGCTCACTATCCACATACTGATAGATATAAGACAACATATTCCTTCCTTTCAACATACCCTGTCTAATCTATGTTTCTGTCTGTGCTAAAGACCTAGCACTTATCCTGTTAGGAGTTAATTATTTATGTATGTTAGGTATTCTATTGTCACCAGAAAGATATACTTAGCAGGTAGCAAAACTGATTCATCTATAGAACCTTGACTAATCTCTGGATTACTATAAAGGAAAGGAAACTAGATGTAGAATTAATTGGATATCCATACATTCAAAAACAATGAACAAATATTGTGCAATGGGAAACTGTTATAAAAATAATATCCTACATATTACTATGACATGAGATTTTCATTCTAATTGTAATTTGAGTCTAATCTATACTAATACATATAACTAAAAAATCATCTTTTTTATTTATTTTTCTTTTTTTTAGGATCATAATTTGTTTATTTTTCTAACGGCATGAATCTATACGAGTTTATTACCACTTCAACTTCCAAACGACCTTATTTAAAACCATATACAAGAATTATGCAACTTTTATTCATTTGACATTATTTAATCAGTCTCTGTGTTTACTAAGACCTCTTAATTAGGAGGCATTATGAACATTTCACAAAAGGCACCATTTGAACCTAATTAGTGAAGATATGGTAAGTGGCAATCCTGCACTTACATGAATAGTATTATATTTAAGTTCTTATGGAATGGGATATATAGTTAAATATTTATTTACTATTATAATATTTATATATTTGAGTACCAGCATGCATTTTTGTGCTCCATGTCATGCCTGGTGTCTAATCGGGCTCAAAGAGGGTATTTGATCCCCTGAACCTGGCATGAGGAAAGTTGTGAGCTGCTGGTGTGGGTACTGGAAATGAAACACAGATACTATACAATACAGCTAAAGTAACATTGCGTTTTAAATATTTTGTAACATCTTATTTCTTTATATGTAATTTTGTAAGGCAAAATGGAAAGTATTCATCAAATGTTATTGAAATAAAGGATATAATATTTGATATTATTATGAATCAATAGAAAATGTTAATCATTCAATTGAGAAAATAATTTATAGCATGGAAGTTGACTCAATAAGTTAAATTTGGTTTAATCATTAGGTCTTTTATGATTTTTTTTAGTCATTCATTTTCTAGTTCAAAATGAAATTATTGCTATGAGTTTTACATTGTCATGGTCTATAGATAGCATCATATAAAGAAAGTTTCACACTTCAGAAAGACCATTTAAATAACAGGAACACCAGCAGAACAACTTGAGGAAGACAGGTGGATGATAAAAAATATATATATATATATCATAGCATGGTAATGTATTCTTCTTTTAAATCCAGACATGGTAGTTGAAAATATCAGCATGAGTCTTCAGTGTAGAATATATAATGAGTTGTTTTGAAACCAAATAAGTAAAATGGATAATATACAAATATTTATAAAAATAAACCATCATGCTAGAAATATATTTATAAAATATAATTTATAAATATATATTTTGTATAATCAAAGTTACATAAATGCATACTTATTTTAAAATATGTTTCATAAGAGATTCTTATTTTAAAATGTACCTACATGGTTGAAATGTATAAATATAGTGATACATAATACATTAAATTAAAAGTTGATTAACAAATACTTGTTTAACATTAGAACAGAATGATGTTTATGAAATAAAAACCAATAGTGACAATATTTATTTTATTTTTCCTGTCGATTGAATTGCTGTTTAAAATGTTATCAATTATAGATAGAAAAATGTCTTTAAAAACTACAGCTGGTAAAGAAAACCAAGACCCTTCTACTACCACCTTTTAGGGAAATACTAGTGAGTATTCAGAACTGGTGGCCTGGATCCTGGGGTTTTCTATCCAACACCTGAAAGAGATTAATAAAACTTGCAAAATTTAATAAAATCTATAGATTTTTTTCAGGTAAAGATAGTGTTCATATGTTCATGGCAATGTTTAATTACCAGAGCTACCTCTGAATAAATGGCATTATATTTACCAGGATGTTACCTGCAGGACCCATATGTGTTAAGATGCGTGAGTGGTATGGTAAAATTAAGCCTTATTGCAGCAACACATCAGTATCATCACTGAGGACCCGATTTCAGGACAGCTGCTATCAATGAAGATCCTAGATGTTCAAGCATTGTAATTTCTACTTGTCTTTCTACTAAACGTAAAATTTTGAATTAGCATCGAGGCTGATGAATGAAGACATCAAACGATTTCCTTAACAAGGAAAACGTATGACTGGTTAATTATTGCCATGTATTTTCCTGCTGTGGGAACTTTGGTTGTAGGAACCCGTGTTCTGCCACTATGTGTTCAGGTGTACAAATACCTTCCTGTTATCTCTTCCCAGCACTTTCCAATGGCATCATGTAAATTATTTAAAATTTGATGGCGTAAGACTCATTACATCACACTTCCAGAAAACACCATAAACCTGTTATTTCTTCCTGATGGACAATTTATTAAGAATCCATTCATTTCTCAATGGTCTGTTATATATCTTCTCTTTGGATAATAGGAATTTTCTGAGACTGTTTAAATTTGTGTGAGGTTACTAGAAAATATACTCTTGTCAATGTTTCTGAAAATTTCAATTTTTAAAAATGTTTGTTTCTATCAAAACATAAATAAATAAAATAAATAAATATGGGATTGATCTACCACAGACTAAAATCCATTAAAAATGAACTATGTTACTATCTGCAAAATTGATGGATCATCGTTTAAGGCAAAATATTTATGGTTCAAACCATAACTGTAAGGTGTTTGGTCTCATATATGAATAGAGATTAAAAAATAAATAGAGACTGTAAAGCAGTAGGGAGGCTCTTTGACTTGAGAAATGTGGGAAAACTGAGGGGAAGAAGGGCAGAAAGGAGAAAATGAGCATGATTAAAGCATATAATAAACACAAACACAAATACCCTGGCTAACTAATCACTTCCGTAAAGCTAATGTAGGCTAATAAGACATAAATTACAAATAAAACAATGTTTGTCCTAAGATAATCCTCATCTAAATTATTGAGGCTGGTTTGTACAAAAAGATAACAATTAGGCTTCTTGATGACAGCCAGTTACAGAGTTACCATGGGTTGCATTATTGGCCATCATGGCTGATCATCCATTTTACAAACACAGAACCGAAATTAGATGCTTTCAACAAGTCCTGCCAAGTGTCTTGTGCACCAAGTTATATTTTCTGATGGTATGATAAAATACTTTGATACACTGAATATTAGAAAGAAAGGCTTTTTTTTTTTTTTTGCAACATTTTGTATCACAGTTCCAGTGTACATCCCTGTGTATTCAAGTAGACCAGAATTGGAAGCAGCTATCTACTGGGCATGCACCGTGAGAAAGAAGCGAGTGATGACTACCGGTGCTTATGTGTCTTTCTCCTTTCCTTGCACTCTAGGATCCTAACACATGCACTGTGCCACCAACTATTAGCGTGTCACTTCCCACCTTAATGAATCTTAATGATATAATGCATCACTAGCATGGAGGGAGACTGACTTAATCCAGATTATTTCTATCAAGTGTGCCTAGAGGCTTGTCTCCTAGGTAATTCAAAGTCTTGTTGAATTGATAACCAATGGTAACAATCACATATTCAACAGTTGTTTAAATTTTAAGTCACATTTTTAAATATATTATTGTGTTTGAAGAGATACTAAATATAGATACAGCTTGTACATAGCTCAAACAAGAGACACACAACACAAGGTATTTCAGAATTAAGTTTCCAGATTCTTGTACCAATTGTAGAAGTGTCTAAGGAGAGAATAAGAATTGTATCAATCAGAAAGAATGCAGAGATAAAAATTCAATGTCGAGTCATTAGTTCTTAGTCTTGAGAGATACCTTCAAATTCACTCACCGTCTGTGTTGTGTTCTAAAAGTGCACACAACGATTGTCCTCCATTTTTATTATAAATCTCATGTAATACAAATACCATGTGGAAGCCAAGCAATTGCTATTAACAAGAATTTTTAAATTATCATGTTTTTATTTATTAAATGACTAATGCATGCTAAAAGAATAATAGCATATCTAGAATGGTTAAGAAAAGAATATATGTGAATAAGTTAAAATATTAATTACAATAAAAGCAGTATTTTCTGATTTGTAATATATATTATATTGCAAATATATATTATATTGCAAATGACTCATTGGATCATGGGATACAAACGATGAGAGAAAAAAAGACTTCTGAAGTATCTGGCCTCATTTATAGTAATGCAATGTGCATAAAGAACTTCTTAAAATGATCCACAAAGCAAATGATATTTCAATAGTAAATATCACAGAGACCAAAGGAAATATAAATTTAATTCAGAATTGTTCAATAAAGGTCAGTAGGAAGTAGGCAAGGAAAAAAAAAAAAGAACAACATTAAAGGACAGGAATTTTCAATAATTTCCTCATCAGAAAGGTCAAACAAAGTTATTTCCCTATTGTTTAAACACGGGAGCACAAGAGAACATGCACACCCCCACACAGTCACTTTACACTTTCCCCTTAAAAACTGAAGAAGACTTATAGGATAGCAATCCTCACAGCCCTGAGTGTTGCAAGCTGTGTAAAACTCTGCGAATACAGCTTGACTTCACCATTATAATTAAAACTTACAAAAAATAAACAATTCAACAAGTTGAGATTTTATTGTATCTATTTTGATACAGAGAATATCTCCTCTCACTTACTTATTATAATCCTGTAGCTTGGCATATATAAATCATGTGGTCAGGAAGGTGTGCTCATTTTATCTTTTCAAATCTGTAAAAATGAGAAAAGTATGTGCAAATCAAACAAAACTACAGAATTCAGAAGAACCAAATATCACAAACCTATCTGGAAATGTCATGAGCATAATTTCTCAGAGGCTGACAGGAATTTCTTCTTCTGCTTGCATTACACTATGCAACGAGTCTCAAAAATTAACTAATTAAATTACATAATTAAAAGATTATGAATAGAATTGACCTAAGTTCATCATGTTAGGTTACTAACATCACAGAAGACACAATTGTCCCCTGAACTCAAAAATGTGTCATACTAGAGAGTGATTATGTGGTGATATAGCTTACTGTTCCAGAGGGTAGAGATATCTGAGTGTTCTTCCCTGGGCCTTTATCAATCTCCTGGCTGATGTCTCAAGTTCCACGAGATTGGGCCGGAACAGAGGCTGTGTTCCCCTGCTCACCTCAGGTCCCAAGATAGCTTGGGGAGTCCGGAAAGAGCCTAGGAGAGTGCACAGCACCTGTGGCCTGAGACCTGAGCTGGTGCTGGGCAGGCCAGACCAGAACGGAAGGGAGGGGCTGTTCTGCCCTGGGCCACTATCAATCTCCTGGCTGGTGTCTCAGGTTCCAGGAGATTGGGCTAGAACAGAGGCTTTGTCCCCCTGCTCACTTGAGGTCCCCAGATAGCTTGGAGGGTCCCGAAGGAGCCTCAGAGAGTGCACAGTGCCTGAGGCCCGAGCCCTGAGCTCCTGATGTGATCTTAAAGTCCTGGGAGTTGCTGGGCTCAGAGGAAAGATGGAAGGGTGGAGGGTGCTCTGGCTGGGAGAGGCCCAGCCTCCGGTGGGGCAGAGTTCTCTTATCCTGCCCCCGCAGGCAACTGCTGACCCACTGCTCCCAACACCACCTCTGCACTGCACTCAAGCTTAACTCAGATGGGATCTTAAAGTCCTGGGGTGTGTGAAGGGCAGGATAGGCCCTAGCTGTGTCTGCTGGGCTTAGAGGAAAGATGGAGGGGTAGGGGGTGCTCTGGCTGGGAGAGCTCCATTAACCATTTTTTCAGCTGGATATCAAGGTTGTTTCCAGTATCTGGCTATTATGAAAAAGAGATTCTATGAACATAGTTGTGCAAGTGTGCTTGTAGTATGGTGTAACATATTTTACATATAGTGTAGAACTATTTTGCTGTGTTCTGAGAAACCAACAAATTGATTTTCAAAGTGATTGTTCAAGTTTGCACTCCCACCAGCAAAGGAAGAGTGCTCTGCTTGCTCCACATCTTGATGGCATAGGCTAAAGCTTAAGTTCCTGATCGTATCCATTCTGATGGGTATAAGATGGAAACACAGAGTATTTATGATTCTCATTTCCTGAATGACTAAGAGTGTTGAAATTTTCTTTAAGTGCCATTCCAGATTCCTTTGTTGAGAATTCTCAACAAAGATGCTCCTAATCCTAAAATTGAATAAGTCCTATTACTTCATTTGATGTCATTAAAACCTGTTCTATTTCTCCCATCTTTTAATTGAGTTATGTGGATTTTTGTCATCATATGTCATTAGTTCTTTATATATTTTTGGTTTCAGCCCTCTGTTGAATGTAGGATTAGGGAAGATCTTTTCCCATGCTTTGGTGCCATTTTGTCCTGTGGATGGTTTTCTTTGCCTTACAAAAGTTTTTCAATTTCATGAGGTCACTATGAGTTAAAGGTAGTTGAATAGGGTCATCAGACTTGGGAGGCAAGCACCTTGACTCATGGGCCTTATTTTCTCCAAATCAACATTATACATTGCATAAGACACATATTAATTATTAATTATATTTTATTTTCTCTTATATTCATTAATATGAAAATTTTACAATATTGAACAGGCAAATAAAATTACTTGAGAAGAGATGACTAGAGGTGATGATCTCTCATTCTAGAGATAAGTGTGTGTGTTTTTGTGTGTGTGTGTGTGTGTGTGTGTGTGTGTGACAGAGAGAGGGACAGAGAGAGAGAGACAGAGAGAGAGATAGAGACAGAGAGACAGAGAGAGAAAGAGAGAAAGAAAACATCCAGGTTCTTCACAATGAGTCCACAAAAATTTGGAGAGATTTCTGTTCATAGAAATACTGGAGAAAAAAGATTACTTTGTAGCAGTAACTGTGAAGAAAATCGACTGATATCCATCAGGTATGGAAGACTACCATATCAAAAGACCATGATTTTAATAACAACACTATGAAATGCTAAATACTAATGGGGATTCAAACTATTTCAAAAAATTATCAGATGACTCTCTTAAAGTTATTGTCTCCTTGGAGTCAGTAAGTATCATGTTTCTTTTACATACAGGAGAAGTTACCTTACAAAAATCATTCTAAATAGTGGAAACACAAGAATACAAATCCAATAATATAGAGTGATATGATTTTATAATTTTAAATATACTCAGCATTTTCAGAATTACATTACAATAAATAATATCATCATGTTACAAAATTTATTTTTTAATATTTGTAGAAAGAATACAGTGAAATGAGACTGAACAGCACTTGAATCCCTGAGAGGGCTTCTTTATTTGCTATGTATATTAATGCATACAGTTATGTCTTGATCCTGATCAGGCACTTCTGAAAGTTAAATGAAGTTCAATTTCTTGAAATTACAAGCTTGGGAATCAATATACAGATGATCATTGACATATGGAAAATGAATCATTGATAAATGGAGAGCAGGTTAATTATGATGTGAAAAAGGTAATCAGTGTAAGAAATTCATAAAATACCAATGTGTAAATTAAGAAAAAAAACTATACATGTTCACAAAAATAGTAAAATTAAAAATGAGAAAAAATAAATAGAACAGGTTTTAATAACATCAAATGAAGTAATAGGACTTATTCAATTTTAGGATTAGGAGCATCTTGACTACCTTCATTATGAGAGCATTTTTTTAACTGAATATTGAGAGCAGAAGCCTAGTTGCAGGGGGTTGAATAGTGAATGAGAGAATCAAATGAGGACGAGGAGAGTAAAAGTTATTTTTTGAGAATCATGAACATAAAATGGGAGAGAGTAACTTTGAAGTGGTTAAAGAATAAAAGGTTTGTGCTAGAGTATCAAAGCCATTTTTATCTTCTGCCTAAAAATCTTCTTTCAAGTATATTTAAGTCTGCGTTTTGCTGTATGTTGAATCACAGTAAGAATTACTCTTTGTGTTATAAAAAGTGGTCTTTGATAACTCTCCTTTACTCCTGTGATTCTTATTCATGGTTAAAATGAATAAGAATATTTTATATTATACATATCCATTGAGAGTGAGTTATAACACCATAGAATTCTTGGAATTATTTATTTCAAGGAAGAAAATGGATCTCTTAGTATGGTAATCATTTTTCCTGGTTTTTGTTTTTTGTTTGTTTGTTTTATTTTTTGAGACAGGATTTTCTGTATAACAGCTCTGCCTGTCCTGTAACATGACAGGATTAGGGGGCCCTTAAACTCACAGAGATTTGCCTGTTTCTCCCACCCAAGTGCTGTGTTAAGGCTATGTGCCACCACGCCAAGCTCATAATGTTTTTGAAACCCAATTTTTGTATGGCTCATTGTGAAATAAAAATGATATTTCGACATTTTATTTTCAAATAGCATTGGCATTGATTTCAAGAAATAGCTACTGAGACACAGACATAGCAATGAGACTATAAATACTCAGCACTAATACTTAAGTGAGTGATGACATTCATGCATCCCTGGACATCAACAATGAGTTCTAATTATATCTCTGATAGGACTCATATCCTAACTTTTCCTGGACTGTTCCAAATTTACCATTCAACAACTGCCCATCCATGTATTCCCTAAGAAGCTTTAGTAACACATGTGCTTGAAACATTTTTTTATTAGATAATTCTTTATTTAATTTAACATTTATTTAACATTTCAAATGTTATCCCTTTTCTAGTTTCCCCTCTGAAAATCCCCTATACCCTTCTCCCTTCCTCGGCTCCCCAACCCACAAACTCCTGCTTTCTGGCCCTGGCATTCCCCTATACTAGGGAATATAATCTTCACAGGACCAATGGTCTGTTCTCTAATTGATGACTGACTAGGCCATCCTCTGCTACTAGAGACAAGAGTCCCACCATGTGATTTCTTTGATTGGTGGTTTAGTCCCAGGGAGCTCTAGGGGTGCTGGTTAATTCATATTGTTGTTCTACCTATGGGGCTGCAAACCCCTTCAGCTCCTTGGGTCCTTTCTCTAGCTCCTTCATTGGGGACCCTGTGCTCTGTCCAAAGGATGATTGTGGTCATCTACTTCTGTATTTGCCAGGCAAGTAACCTATAAGTGTCTTACATTTCTCTGACTGTATTTAATTCTGAAATATAAAGACTGTGGAAGTATGCATAAATATACTGATGAAAGAATATTTTGTCGAATTGTGCAACTTTTTTTTATTATTATTGAGGAAGAGTTATCAATCCCATATGCATAGGTTACATTTGATTAGCTTTCAAGAAGATACATACTGATGGCCTAGTCGGTCATCATTGGGAAGAGAGGCCCCTTGGTACTGTAATCTTTATATGCCCCAATACAGGGGAATGCCAGGGCCAAGAAGTGGGAGTGGGTGGACAGGGGAGCAGGGATGGGGGAGGGGGGAGGGGACTTTCAGAATAGCATTTTAAATGTAAATTAAGAAAATATCTAATAAAAAATTGGGAAAAAAAGAAGATACATACTGCAATCGTTCAGTTTTCACTCCACTCAGTTAATTAAGTATCCTAACAATGGCTATTTTACACACTTAGCAAACTTACTTTCAGAACAGTAAATGACCTTCTGGGAGATCACCATCCAGCAAGAAAAAAACATAAATCTCAAGTCTGTTCTTTTTTTTTTCTTTTTTTTTTTTCTCTTCATCAATTTTTTTTTAGGTTTATTTCACTGTTTTCTTAATCATTTTTCAGGCTTTATACTTAACAAATACATATAATGAAAAACATGTCTCACTCTTTTTTCTTCATACAAAGGGAAAGAAAAGTCACAATTGTAGAAACACAAAGTAAAAGATGCTTCATGGATCAAATTGCTGTGAGAAAAGTTAGTGTCCACGTGAGTCATTAAAAGTCACTTAAAAGTGAGAAACTACAGATCATGGAATGGTGATTTGTGTTCCATGACTTGAATTTTGTGTTACTGGTTGTAGATGTTTTATTACAGCACCCAGCCTCTTTACACAATAGTATGTTACCACTCTATTTAAGGGGAAAGTGTTTTCAGTAGGGAAAAATATAAAGGAATGTGTACCTCCCTAATCAAGGGGAAATAATAAAAGCATTGAATCTGTCATGCCATTTCTTCTAAATAACAACGCACTCTAAGGTGACACCTTAAATGCCATCCTAAAAACTACAATATCTACAAAAATCTTTACAATGTACAACATTCAAGTACAACATTTTAAACCAATTATTTCATTAACCGCTCTGCTATTGTGTGTAGGACAGGTTTGCTTTTGTGAGTCCACAAAGATGCAGATTCTTTGCAGTAATAATAGAAGCAGGGTATGAATAGACCTTTATGTACCAGCACTTTTGAAAGTGTTAGCAAATAAGAGGCAAATGAGAAAGTGACATTGATGTCAGATTATTGTGTGAAGTATAAAGCGAGCTTCTGGATTCCTTTGTTACCGCATATTACCTGTCAAAATCAAATGGGAAGCTAAGATTCAATCTATTTTTTATATAAATTGTAAAACAGTAAATATGATTCTGACCTTTCCAGTTTTACTGTGTGCATATTATAGAGGATTTAGTTATAAGATATAATTTATATAGTCTTTCATTTTATACTGTAAAGGTATAAACAGGCAATTTTTAAAGACAAAATCCATAGAACAGTTTCCTAGATATTGTCCCACTCTGTTTTTTCTTCATTTTTTATTAGATATTTTCTTCATTTACATTTCAAATACTATCCCCAAAGCCCCCTATACCCTCCACACGCCCTGCTCCCCAACCCACCCAAGGGAATTGCTCCATTCTTACCGTAAGGCACAACTACATGTCACTGAATGTAGTTCGTTCTTGCTAATGCTCTATCTATGAACATACTACTTTCTAAAAGGTGATATGTATACCTAGTTTGGGCATATGAATGAAAATGACATAGAGATTGATTTGTTTTTGACAGATTGAGATGCTAGCAAGCAACTCTGATCAAATCAGTGAGCAGCAGTTAGTCACTGAGAGGGCAATGTGTCGCTTTCCCTGTAATGCTTGGGAAATGTGATCCTCGTGAGAGTCCGATAAATGATTCATATCTTGTAGTTAAACATTATGGAAATACAGAGCAAAATTTAAAGTCATGTTCTTTAAAATAGGATAAAATGAATTTCAAATAGTTCTCATTTCAAAGTGATTATTTACTTTTATGATACTCATAGTATAAAAATTCAAAGCTAAAGTTGCCTTCACTTTTAAAAAAATATGACTATATGTATATAAATTAAAATGTATTTTAATTAGTATTTATGTTATGTAATATACTCAGAGACAGATTGCTGGACACATATGCACACCTGCAAGCTCACCTCACATAGAATAAGATAAGAAACATAGAATCACCAGGGCTTTCATGAATATAGCTGATATTATTTTATTGGACTTTTTAAGGATTACATGCTTTTTATAATATAGCTTATAAGTGATTCAACCAGAAATTAAATGCTTTTTAAAACCAAGTAAACCTATATTATTTTTTTTTAAATTGTCTTGCAAGTTCAACCTTTGAAGACTGATCTCAGCTTCTTCAAATCCATAAGCTATTTGGATAATGGACAAATTTAAAAGCAGTATTTTTCGTACTTAATCCTTACGAAGAAATACATTACAATGAATGCTTCTAGTCAACATTAAAGATAACGTTGAAACAATTTGCAGCCATAAATTCTAATGCATGATAAGAATTTTGTATATAAATGCTCTCTTTTCTGTGTTTACACTTCCCACATCTCCTTTTCCAACCACTGCTTTGTTAAAAGCTCCTGGAGCGAGCAAACACTTTAGATAAAACAAAAACAAAAAAACAAACAAACAAACAAAAAAAGAGTTGTTAATTTTCATTTTCTTAAAGAAAACTCTTCATTTCCACACTAGATATAACTATGGAGCAAAATTAAAAATACTAAAGTACAGGCGAAAGAAATCAAAAGTGAGGAGCAGCAAGGCAGAAATAGCCACTTTCCTCATGCAAATCTCAGCATGGAAATTAAGCGGTAGTGTACATTTTACTAAAACAGGCCAGTTTATCAGCATAGTTTTTAAAAGATCGTTTTCTCTTTACCATTTTAACTCCTCTTCTTTGTATGATTCAAATAAAAATATGACTTATCAAAATTTTAAGATGTCTTTCAATGTTTCTCTTAGTCATAAATGCACAAAATACTCCTTTAAATTTTCTCTAACTTAAATATAAACATAACCAGAAGTAGTAATTATATTATATTAGTTTATTTTATACAAATTTTATGTGAATACATTTTGTACATGGAGAGCAAAATGAATTAAAGGTTAGGATAACAGTACCAGCTCAAAAAAAAAGTGTAAGAAAGGGAAAAACTTTGGACACGCTTTGCAGCACCACTATGTGTTGCTCCATCACTTTAGATGACATATTTATCTAGATTTTTAAAAACGTCCTTAATATCCATGTGTTTTTACCAGAATTAGCCTCACCTTACCAGAAAGGCAATCCATAAGAAGCACATTTGAAACAAACATTTTCATCGGGCAACTTCCTGCACCAAATCCTTTGTCAGCAAGCATGAACCATATCAGCGATTTCAGAGTTTTTATATATCCCCCAGACACTTTGAGGATGAGCCTCGGAAGCATTCTCAAATGGCCCTCTAAATTTCCAGTTCATGACATTTAAAAACAGAGGCAGCTTGCCTGGAGGAGGCAGCTGAACGTCCAATCTTTCTGTCAGCTTCACGGCTGTGTAGTCAGCTGCCGGGAGGGCAGTAGTGAAGTTCTGTGTTGCTTTGTCTGAAATAACTTTTTGGTGAGAAAAAAAGAATCAGTTCTCTGCAATCAGGGAATATTTGACCCAAAATGTAAGATATATAATTCAGAATTTTTCTGACCAAGATAGACAAAACGTTCTTCTTTAAAAATAATATTTAAGGTAAAAAATGAGAAAAAATAAGCACAGAGGAACTCAATAAAACAAATAAATGTGAATTTTATCAAGATCAACACTCACGTATTAATAGTTTCATGTAGAACTTTATTCTGTCTCAAGACTTTTAAATTTGCACTGACTGTGTGCACATGTGCACGTGCGTGTGCATGTGCTTGTATGTGTGTGTGTGTTCATTTATGTCTATATATGTGAAGAACATGTGGAGAGCCAGTGTAGGGTTTTCTGGAGTTGGCTCTCTTCTTCCATCAAGGATCTTTATATAGTGTGTTTTACAAATATGAACTAAAATGTTGCAAAAGTGTAGCATCACTTTGAGCTTCTCTTGGCTCATTCTCCCTGTAAGTTCATTAACTCATTCATTTTCTTTGATTATCATTCTAAAGTTCTGTTCTCCAAACAAGGATAACATACTGTAATTGTTCTCTTGATGTTTAATTACAAGAAAGAGCTTAATCAGTACAACAGACACATCTCCTATTTCAGAATAACACATTAACTTTCAGCAAGATATTCTTGCCAAAGACCTTGTATTGCTAGTGGTTTAATTTTCCTTAAGCCCACTTCTCTTTCACTGTTTCTTATGTAATAGAGCTTCTAAAATACTTAGCAATATCTGCTTGCTTTGCCTTGAGCTAGTATGAATTTGTTTCCTTTTCTCTCTTTAAGAATGTACAATTGCTAAGAAAAGTTAATGAACAATTCAATAGCAATTTGCTTTAGCAAAAGTAGACAATAAAGGAATACATGAAAAGTAAAGGGCTCAGAAAACAAAGGTGAATGGTTACAGAATTTTTGAAGACCTTTGCCAAGTAAAAACAGATATTGTGGAGTTAGACAAGCGTATAGTCTGACCTATAGATGCGTATGAATAACAATATTCTAGAGACCTTACCTAGGCCTTTCTATAAAGGACTATAAATGGATTTTAATGGGTACTTCAATGAATTTCAGTTGTTTGAGAATATGAGAATTAGTAACAAGTAAAATCCATAATTTTATAGATTTGGTTTTCTTAAGGAATTAAATTAAGCAATAATGAGGTAAATTTAAACTTCATATAGGAAAAATACTTGGCTTTATGAAAACTGAGAAGAATTACATTCAAATGTTCTTCCCATACTACCATTAGTGTAGTGAAGGTACTAAAATGGTTCTTTTTACATGTTGTCAGATTGTCAGACAAAAAACCTGGATGAAACAGGTCCAAGTTTCTTGTTTCCTATTAAGTCTGAATGGTAGACACCCAGTGAACCTATCACATTAGACTTCAAACGATGTAACATAAGAGGCTCTAGGAGGAAATTCAGGCCACATTCTCATCCAATGACTTGTCACCACAGCTCTATTGAGCCTATTAGTTTTTTTTAACTTACTTATTTTATTTTCTTACTCACATTACATCCAGTTCACTGCCCATATCCTGTCATGCCTTCCCAGAATCCTTTTATCCTTCCTCACAGTGTTCTTCTGGGTGGGTTGGGGGTGGGGTGAGAGCTGAATATGCACCCCACTGTGACACTTCAATTAACTAGGAGGCTAGGTGTTTTCTCTCACATTGAGGCCAAACAAGGCAACCCAGAGAGTAGAACATACCCCATGTTTAGGCAACAGCTTTTGAGATAGCCCCTTCTCCAGTTGTTCAAGACAGCACATCTGTTACATATGAATAGGGAGGCCTAGACCTAGTCCATGTATGGTCTTTAGTGGCTGGTTCAGAGTCTGAGAACTCCCAGGTTCCAGGTTAATAGACTCTGTTGGTTCTATGAAGTTTCTATCCCCTTCGGATCCCCAATACAGGTACCATGTTGCACTCCACAGAACCAAAGAAGTGAAACAAGAAAGACCAAAGCAACACAGCTTGAATCTCACTTAGAAGGGGGAATAAAATAGTAATAAGAGGCAGATGGAAGAAGAGAACTGGGAGAAAGGAGGAATGGGAAAGGGAATGGAGAATTCAGGATGAGCTGTGGGAAGGACAGAGGGGATGACTAGATGGCCATGGAAATGAATGGAAATCTGCATCTGACAGGGGTGAGAAAGTGGGGGCTGGGTGCATTTCCAAGATAAGATAAGACAGAGGCCTGGGATAAGGCAGTAGCTCAAGTATCAATGAAGGTGATCTTAGCTGTGACTCATTACATTGAGGATATGCAACCTGAAGAGGCCACAACCTGTAACCAGGCAGGAATCCCAGTGGAGTGATAGAGACATCAACCCAACCACAAAATTTGCAACCCAAAATTTATCCTGTCTATGAAAAATGCAGGGAGAGGGGATGGAGCAGAGACTGAGGCAATGGATAACCAATAACCTTCCAAAATTGAGAACCATCTCATGTTCAAGCACCTGTCCTTGACACTATTAGTGACATTTTGTTAAGCTAGCAGACAGAAGGAGGTTGTCCTCAGAAAGGCTCCGTCCAGTAGCTGAGTCAAACACAGAAACCTACAGCCAAACAATGGATGCAGTGTAAGGATTCTTATAGAAGAATAGGAACCTAATGTTATTATACATGACCATCATACACTGCCTTGCATATTTGTTTGTAAGTGGTAAATAGTGAAACAGATGAATAAGTTGTCACCAGTAAGAGTGTAGAATTTCATTTTTAAATCTATGCACAGCTAGCAGCACACACACACACACACACACACACACACACACACACACTTACACAACATACACTAGATAGATAGATATAGATGATATGGATATAGATATAGATATAGATACAGATAATGTATGGGCATATGGAGGGAAAGCCAAACAAAGCATATATATATATATATATATATATATATATATATATATATATATATATATATATATATATAATCACAATAGTATATCTTAAAGAAAGTGGAGATGTTGCTTTCATATTATGGTGTGGCTTTTCTTGTAATTAGTTATTGTATATCAAAATCTCAATCATTTGATTTCACCAAGGAAGACTCCATAGCCAGATGCTGGGCTGAAAGAAAGCCTGTTAGCACAGAGAGGCAGAAAAAGATCTCAGCTGACCAGCCTGCTCAGCAGATGTTTCACCAGCATTGCTGCTCTCTGTTGGGGCCTCGGGTTTTTGTTTTGTTTTTGCTCTCTGCTATTACAAAACAACTCCTTCACAAGCAATGTTCCTCCCTGCTACTTCAAGTGAATCTCTTTATACCCCATCTTGGCTCCTTTATTTTCTTTCTTCTTAATAATCCTGTCTTCACTTCCTGTCAGATGGTTGCTTGCCCTGCCTCTTGACATATGGTTGACTTTATTTAATCCTGCCTCTTGACCTATGGTTGACTCTCTTTAATCCTGCTTGCAATATTAAAGCAGAAAGCTATTTGATTAAAGGTGTGTGCTAAAGCTGAGCCACACCATGACTAAAATCAGATTTTTCCAGGAAATAACTCAATCTCAGTTTTCACAGTGTAATCAAATATCCTGCAAAACTAATTTTAGTTGTAGATGAAGGCAGATACATGCAGACAAGTTTATATTTTACAACAGAGGTTTCATCATATCTCATTCATTGGATATTTGACTGTGTAACCATAGTGCGATGTTTTTGAATATTGGGGCCTCAGGTTTTTGTTTTTTGTTTGTTTTTTGTTTTATTTCTGAGACAAAGACATGTCTTTGATACGTTAAAGAGGATTGTTACAAGTTTCTGGGACTAATGAATACATATGTATGTACTAGATTAACAGGATATCTAGTGGAGGGAAAGCCAAGCATGCTTCTCCTGAATGAGTCCCATTTTAGAGCTGCTGACTTGATACAAATCCAATGTAGAAAGAAAGGTTGTAAGACTTGGCCTTTTCAATTGAAAGCAGTTTCTCCGATGACTTCTGCTAGTAGGTAACACAGAAGTACACTGACAAGATACAAAGCAGAACACCAATATGAAAGGCATCTGTTTAATCAAAAACCGAAACCACATGTGAAAACCCCTATGTTTTGAAGATATTAATTGGTTAAACTTACGATACTAGTTTAGTGCACATAATTCTCTTAGTCATGACTTGGGGGAAGCAGTCTAAATATGGTTGTGACGAGAGTCAACCTACACACTTTCAAATACTTTATAGGATCAATGATGTTTAAAAAAATGTTCTTTAAGGAACAGTGTCTACACTTTGACATGATTAGTTTCCTTGGTGTGGGCAGTTCTAGTCATGCCTATTGTTTTTTTGTTTGTTTTGTTTGGGTTGGTTGGTTGTTTCATTTAGTTTTGGGTTTTGCTGTTACTGTTTTGTTTTCCTTAAAATTACAGTGTAAGTTAAAGAGGCAATGTGTAAAGTCTATGAGGATTTGGTGTTTCGACTGTGAAGAAGACTTGAGCAGACACTCCTATTTTGTCACAGTGGTCATGGCTGTGATAAAGCACCATGACCAAAAGAAACTTGGAAGAAAAAAAAAATGATTTATTTCTTTGTTTTTAAATACATTTTATTAGATATTTTCTTCATTTACATTTCAAATGTTATCCCCCAAATCCCCTACACCCTCCCCCCACCCTTCTCCTCAACCCACCGACTCCAGCTTCCTGGCCCTGGCATTCCCCTGTACTGGGGCATAAAATCTTTGCAAGACCAAGGGCCAAGTTTCAGTTATGTATCACAGTCCTTAATAAAATGAAATAAGGACAAGAAGTCAGGGTGAAACCAGAAGACAGGAACTGAAGCAGAGGGCATAGAGGGATTCAGCTGACTGGCTTGCTTAGCCTACTATTTTTTATAGTGCTCAGGACACTCAGTGGAGGGTGGTGCTGTAGACACTGAGCTGGATCCTCCTACATCAACTACCAATCAATAAAATGCACCCTGGGCTTGC
>LR753443.1:141503-180935 GCA_902729485.2 Mus minutoides | reverse complement strand
ATTTCCCAGATCCAGGCTTAACTAGCTAGCATTTTGGCCCGTTCAGCTTCAAAACTGGCAAACTCCATGAGAAAGAAATTGGTCTCACACGTCAAGGCTGATCATTTCAATTCTGTAAAATTCTAAGATCTTTGTGGGATTTCACGTCACTCTGAAGAAGCAAGTGTGACATCTAAGAGCTCAGCTGTTAGGGACCCTAGGTGGAAGAGAAGCCAGTGCTTATTGATCATCATGGTCAATTAGAACCTCCAGTGTGACTCTCAGGGCTAGTTTGCTTTGTTTCCAGATATCTGTCCCTAGAAATTCTTTGTTTCCTAAACCTTGACATTGCAGAGGATTACATGCTAGTTAACAGTAGCTTTCAACACACCTTCTTGTGTTTCACGCAGCCCAATTTTTATAACATCTTATATGAAAAAAACTATCAAGGCTTTGAGATAGCAAAATCTTCGGTTTTGCTTTTTTTGGTTGGTTAGATTTTCTGTTTGTTTGTGTGTGTGTGTGTGTGTGTGTGTGTGTGTGTGTGTGTGTGTTTGTGTGTGTGTGTGTGTGTGTGTGTGTGTGTGCCCGTGCACATGCACACGTGTGCACGTGTGTTTTTGTTTTTCATTGCAGGATTGCAGACACACTGAGTGATCTCAAGGTAACTCTGCTGGCAGTAATCCAACGTTGTTCAAAACTCAATCTTTATAACCATGAACTAACTAGTACCCCCTGGGCTCGTGTCTCTAGCTGCATATATAGAAGAGGATGGCCTAGTTGGCCATCAATGGGAAGAGAGGACCCTTGGTTATGCAGTCTTTATATGCCCCAATACAGGGGAACGCCGGGGCCAAGGGGTGGGAGAGGGTGGGTAGGGGAGCAGGGCCGGGAGGGGGGAGAATATAGGGAACTTTCTGGATAACACTTGAAATGTAAATAAAGAAAATATCTAATAAAAGTTGAAATAAATAAATAAATAAATAAATAAATGGAAAAAAAAACCCTCAATCTTTATATATAGTATAGATATAGTATATCTAGGATTCCTAGGCATCTTTAGTGGAAGGATCTCCTTCTTCTGCCAAGTATCTCTCAAATCTGATACAGAAAACTTTCTTATAGGTAAAATTGTTCAGCTATATACATTTGTATTATATCACCTCATATTTTTCCTGTGTTGCACACTCTGGAAACATGCTTGTGTATGACTCAAATGACAGTATCACCATTCTATCTGATCTGTCTGTCTGTCTGGCTGGCTGGCTATTGATCAATTGATCCATCATAATCATCTCTCTATAAACTGTGTTTTGTCTGCCTATCTACCTATCTACTGATCTATCTATCTATCTATCTATCTATCTATCTATCTATCATCTAATAATACATTCTATTTTAAAGTTCTTCATATACTGCTTCTTACAAATCTCATTTTCTGTAATGCTTCAGTGTCTTTTTAGAGGTATAAGACTCAAAATCTAAGAATTTCATTCACATTTCACCTTTGTTTTTAATATCTTACATCTACGTTTTGATTAAAATGTTTTGTTTTTTTGTTTTGTTTTTTGTCTTGTTTTGTTTTATTTTTTAGTTCACCACTTATCTTATTTTGGGGGGAGGGTTGTTTTTGTTTGGTTGTTTGCTTTGTTTTGTTTTGTTTTGTTTCTTTGTTTGGCTGGTTTCAGTTTGGACTACGAACTTACTGAGCTTATCCACCAAAATGCACATAATGTTTATACCTAACCAAACATTTTTTTACTATAATTCCTGCATCACAATTAAAATTTGCCCAGTTTTTAAAAAATAAAGTCAGCTCAACCAAACACACTGCTTTAGAATCAATAGCTTCTTTGATGCCACATTAATACTTAAATATGGTTAAGACTCGAATGTAGACAGAGTTGATTGGAAGGCTAAGTAAGCCTCTGACTTGCTCAATAGAATCACAAAAGGACAAAACTATATTTTTCACAGAGAACCACTCTACTAGAATTACTAACATTGCACAGTGGTTAAGAATAGAGTCCTGAGATAAAAAGGAATCCAGGCATCCAAAGTCTCCTGTTGTCCTTTTTTTCCGATCAGAGGTTTACGGGTGTGTGGGATGACACCACCAGCAGCAATTAGCCTTGATCAGATAGTCCAATTCTTTATCTCCATGTATAGCAGGTTGCAAGTGACCAGGGGTAATACAATTTACCTGTAAATATTTTGATGCATTCCCAGACAAAGCAAGTGACTTTATGATGAGGATGTCCACCAGAGTGGAAACAATGTCTGTACCAAAACAAATGTTTGTTACATCCATGATGGATGGCTGTCCTGTACATAGACCTGGCTGTCCCCAAATGTCCATGATGGATGTCCTAGATTTCAGGTGACTATGAATACCTCCCACAAGGAACTGAAAGCCAGGGAACTACAGTTGGGGAAATAACCTTTGTCTTGTCCTTTCCAAGGTCCTTTCCAACCTTATCGCCAGCCATGTAAGAGTGTACTGAAGCCCCAAGAAGCAAAGAAAAGACAAAGCCAGGAGGATACTCAGTAATATCCCTGCATGTGTTCTTCCATCATACTTTGATTCAAACTGTGCCTTATGTGTTTAATACAGTTCATTCGCTAAATCCTTTCTCTTTTTGAAAACCATTTCTAAAATAGTACCTCACTGAACTTATTTCTAGTCTTCATTTATTATGATGCCAAACAAAGCTGTTTTTTATATTTTAACCACTTTATTTACTTAGTATACTAACATGAATGAGATATTAACTTTCTAAGATATTAACTTTATATTATAAGATGATAACTTTATTAAGTCATCTCAAATAATTAGACTAGGACTTGAAAAAGTAGTGTTCCCTTTGTAATATAAGTTGTATTAAATCAAATAATAACATATCTCCTTTCTGTGTATGCAGTGTGCTCACATTTTTTTACATGTATTTATTTATTTATAATTAAAAGTCTAACAACTGAGAAAATCTCAGGATCATGAGATTTTGGCACAGAATTGTACTAAATTTTGAAAAAATGCAAATTCCAATACTCCTCATATCATTCCAAAAAATAGAAACAGAAGAAATATTGTGCAATATATATCTTGATTCTAGTTTCTCTCCCTAGCATCTCTCAAGTTCCTCCCCCACATCCCCTTACATTTGGGTACACTCCCTTTCTGTCTCTCATAAGGACAGGTTTCTAAGAGATAATAAAAAAATATAACAAAAGAAAATATGAGAAATACAAATATGGGATGTCAAATTGAACAAAACTAAACAATAAAGGAAAAAGAGCCCAAGAGAAGGAACAATTACAAGAAACACACTTGTTTAAAAACTTAGGAATCTCATAAAAACACTAACTTGAAGCCATATTATATATGTGGAGGTCTTGGGACAGACCACTGCAGGCCCTGAACAAGCTGCTTTAGTCTTTGTTATTAAATATGAGGTTAGCCCATGCTGACTTAGAGGGCCTTGTTTTCTTTGTGACTCCTGTTCTCTCTGGCTCTTACATTATCTCTGCCTCCACTTCCATGAAATTGCTTGAGCCTTAACTAGAGGAATTTGGTGTTATTTTTTTTTAATTAAGATATTTCTGCACTGCACACTAAAATAAAAACTAGTCAGTTTTGTTTTGTTGTGTTTTGTTTTGTTTTGTTTTGACACAGGATTGTTTTAGCTATCCTGGATGTTTTTGTTTCCATATGAAGCTGATTCTTACCCTTTTGAGATCTTTGCAGAATTGTGTTGGAATGAAGATAGGAATTATAGATCCCTAGGGTAAGATGGGTACTTTCTCATTATTCATCAGACCTATTCTTTGGAATAGATCTTTCTATCTTCTGGTATAGTCTTCAATTTCTTCCTTCAGTGACCTGGTGTTTTATCATAAATGTCTTCACTTGCTTGGTTGGAGATCTGGGGAGGTAGTTTAAATGATTTGAGGCTATCATGAAATGTTATTGCCCTGATTTCTTTCAGTGTGTTTGTCACTCATATCCAGGAGGTCTACCAATTATTTGCGTCAATTTTGCATCCAGCTACTTTGCTGAAAGTGTTTAACAGCTGAAGGAGATTTCCAGTGAAAAATTTAGAAGCACATATGGATACTATCATTTCATCTGCAATTGAAGGTACTTTGAATTCTTTCTTTCCAAGTTATGTTCCCTTGATCTACGTTTTATCGTGGTAGCCTAAACTTACACCACTATACCAAATAGATATGGAAAGAGTGGACAAACTTTTCATGTGCCTGATATTAGTGAAATTCCCTTGAGTTTCTCTCTATTTAAGATGATGGGCTATGGACTTGCAGCAAAATTATTTTATCATGCTGAGATATGTTCATTTTACCCCAATCTCTCTACAAAGTTGATCATGAAGGAGTGTTGAACTTGGTCAAAAATATTTTCCATCTCTAATGAAATCATCATTCATTCTTTTTTTAATATTTCATCTTTAGGGTAGATTTCATTTATTAATTTTCTTATATTGACTTATCCCTATATCTCTGGAATAAAGCAGAGTGGTCCCCAAGAGGCGCTTCCCACTCTCTGAGTGGAAGGGGAGGTAACAGAGGCAGAATTTGTGAAAGCAGGGCTGTGGATGGGATGTTAAGTGAATACATAAATAAATGAATATAAATAAATAAATAGATAAATAAATAAATAAATAAATAAATAAATAAATAAATATTTTCTGTGTCTTTGAACTGGGTTTCTTTTCCTTCCTCTATTCCTATGATTCTTAATTTTTGCTATTTTCATCGTGCCCCAGATTTTCTGGATGTATTGTGTCAGGATATTTGTTATATTTAACATTTTCTTTGACTGATTAATCCATTTCTTCTATAGCATCTCCTATACCACAGATTATTTGGTTCCAGCCAGATGTTCTGCCATTAGCTGCTTAGCCCTCTGGAGATGAAGACAAAGAGAGAGGAGAGGTCACAGCAAAAGTTATGCTACAGAGCTAAGATGGGAATGGGGAACAGGATTTGGAAAAATACAAGGAGAGATAAATGTCTGCACTCCTGCTTTACTGGCAAGATTTATGTGAGAGTTCTCATGGAATGCCTGCTGATGTTGTGATATGGTATAAAGCTGTGAGTGGCAGGAAGACAGTTAGGATGGAAGAATCTCTGGAATACAGTGGAGAAAGGAACAGGCTATTAGTGTGGGAGAATGGAGCAGTGTGTCTGCTGCAGGGTTGGGATGAGCCTCAGGGATGGGATTTGGGGGAGCAGAAGAAGCCATGAATATTCACAATTAGCATAAATACTTCTCTGTCTAGAGTGGCCTTAGAGTCCTGAAGGGAATGACTACTGGTGCTGGTATATGGGATAAGGCAGTGAATAGATTGGAGGAAATTTAGGAGGGGAAGATCGATGTGACCCACTAGAAACAGGATGGGGAAGCATAGTAAGATCTAATGCAGAGATGGTGATAAGACTAGGGGACTGACGGCAATGGCTTGTGCTGTAAGGTCAAGAATCCACAAGTGGGACCCCATAAAATTTCAAAGCTTCTGTAAGTCAAAATATACTGTCAATAAGACAAAAAGGCCACCATCAGATTTGGAAAGGATTTTTACCAATCCTAAATCTGATAGGGGACTAATATCCAATATACACAAAGAGCTCAAGAAGCTGAACTCCAGAAATTCAAATAACCCCATTAAAAAATAGGGTATAGAGCTAAACAAAGAATTCTCAACTGAGGAATACTGAAGGGCTGAGAAGCACTTAAAAAGTGTTCAACATCTTTAATCATCAGGAAAATGCAAATCAAAACAAAACTGTGATTCCACCTCACACCAGTCAGAATTGCTAGGATCAAAAATTCAGGTGACAGCAGATGCTGGCCAGGATGTGGAGAAAGAGGAACACTCTTCCATTGCTGGTGGGATTGCAAGTTTGTACAACCAATCTGGAAATTAGTCTGGCAGTTCCTCAGAAAACTGGAAATAGTACTTCTGGAAGATCCAGCAATACCTCTCCTCAGGATATACCCAGAATATGTTCCCACAGGTAATAAGGACACATGTTCCACTATGTTTATAGTAGCCTTATTTATAATAGCCAGAAGCTGGAAAGAACCCAGATGTCCCTCAACAGAGGTATGGATATAGAAAATGTGGCACATTTACCCAATGGAGTACTACTCAGCTATTAAAAACAATGAATTTATGAAATTCTTAGGCAAATGGGTATATCTGGAGGATATCATCCTGAGTGAGTTAACCCAATCACAAAAGAAGTCACTTGATATACACTCACTGATAAGTGGATATTAGCCCAGAAACCAAGAATACCCAAGATACAATTTTTAAAACACAAGAAAATCAAGAAGAAGGAAGACCAATGCGTAGATAAGTCATTTCTCCCTAGAATAGGGAACAAAATACCCATGGAAGCAGTTACAGAGACAAAGTTTGGAGCTAAGACAAAAGGATGGACCATCCAGAGACTGCCCCACCCGGGGCTCCATCCCATAATCAGCCACCAAATGCAGACACTATTGCATATGCCAGCAAGATTTTCTTGAAAGGACCCTCATACACCTGTCTCTTTGAGGCTATGTCAGTCCCTGGCAAATACAGAAGTGGATGCTCACAGTCATCTATAGGATGGAACATAGAGCCCCCAGTGGAGGAGCTACAGAAAGTACCAAGGAGCTGAAGTGGTCTGCAACCGTATAGGTGGAACAAAGGTATGAACTAACCAGTAGCCCCAGAGCTCATGTCTCTAGCTTCTAGTAGCAGAAGATGACCTATTCATCTATAATTCGGAATAGAGTCCACTTGGTCTTGCAAACTTTATATGCCCCTGTACAGGGGAATGCCAGGGCCAAGAAGTAAGAGTGAGTGGGTAGGGGAGCAGGGCAGGGGGAGGGTATAGGGGACTTTTGGAATAGCATTTGAAATGTAAATGAAGAAAATATCTAATAAAAAATAATAATAATAAAAAAAAAACCTAAGGGACTGGATTTGGAGTACCTGGAAAAGAAGTGAAGTTCTCTATTTAGCCTTCCTGCTTCTCTGTCCCAAGTGGCCTCAGGGTTCTCAGAGAATGGTCAGTTTTATTAAAATCATGGAGTGCACAGGAGGCCCATGAAATTGTAAGACTCCATTTACGATGTTTCTTACACATTCTAAAGACATCCATTCTAACTAATAACTTTCAAATAAATATTTTCCAAACATTCCTCCCAAGGGGATAAAGAGAAAGGGCGAAGAGTAGAGACTACAGAATAGTATTTGTCCTAGCATAAAAATTGCCATATTATGTTATTCAAAAGCTTTCTATGGTCTCAAATCTTAAAAACCAGAAATTTATAAGCATCAATTGACTCAAAGCCAGTGTCATTGGTTGGCTCAATGTGGGGCAGCAAATGATATGTGGATCATCCATATTATTTATATTGATATACCACATTCCAAAATATATAGCAATCTGCAACTTAGACTACTGAAAATTGTATATATATTACAGGAATACATACTTGAGAACTTTGTGAAAGTGAGAAGGCTTGTAAAACCTCCAGGGTTGCAGTATTGAATTTGATTTATTATTTCTACCATGGGTTGAAGATTTAGGCATTTCATTTGAGCATTTAATTAGAAAAGACCTTATGCCATATGGTACAGTCTAACATTGTATTTTGGTTATTTAATTCCAAAGTAGTGTTATAAAAGGGAGAAAACATCTCAGAATTTCCAAAAAATAACATCTAATATTTTCTTTCAAATATAAATTGGAATAAGGTAGACTATCTGATAGTATCTGTCTCATACTCAGACTGGCATTTTTTTTTCCTAAAAATTCAAAATGTTTAGAAAAATTTCAGAAGAGCTTGTGTTAATTCAGAGTCAGCAGTATGATGCTTTAGAAATTGTGGTTATTTTTAAATAAGCTGTTCATTTCTGTGAGTAAAATGTTGGCACAAAAATTCCTTAAGACAAAGAAGGATCAAAAATAAACAATGATCAGAAGTCACCCTGAGTCCAACATTAAGCCAAAGAAAGGTGCCTGATCATTCTCTGGGAACTGAATTCAGAGCTAAAGCTCTTTAAAACAATGTGTTTAATAAACAGCTTTCTTAAAGTACCACTTGCTAAATCTTTATAATATAATAGGACTGTCTGTTGAACTAATTGAAAATTGAAATAAACTATATAAATCCAAACGTGCTAACTGAAACAAAGTACACAATAGATATATGCTAACAATTATAATAGAGAGTCAGAATGTGACATTGAGACTGTTAATCCCATATCGCCATCCATGTTCATCTTCCATTGTCATGAGTAACTTGCACTAGAAGGCTACTCTATGCTAATAATCTTGTCTTTAAATGATTGTTCTAAGCAATCAAGCAGTTTCGTTTTCTCTTTTGCAGAGTCCTCTGTGAATGAAGACAATTGGGCTGCAATTTCTTTAACTTCATGTTTCCATATGGTGAATGAAAGAATATATTTAGTGTTCATTTCTTCTGGGTCAATAATCTAGCTATTTATTTCTCCTCTAAATTTAGCATTTTTCAGTTCCATGTTTCTTTTCCCAGCTGCCCCCCCCCCCCGATCCCTGAGTGTAATTTTCTCTTTCATTACAAGCATTGTTAAGAGTTCCATCTTATCTCAACACTGTATTTATCTTTGGTTTTGCTCTGCTTCTAAAATGCACTGGGCTAATTTTAGGCCTACACTGAAGGGTTGAAACATGTTATTTCTAAATTCGTCCTTTCAGAGAATTTCATGAATAATAGAATTCATACTACTACAACACTATATTCAAAGAAAAAGCATTACATTTTAAGATATGGTTAATAAAGTTTCCAAGAAGTAATATAAATAAATTCCAGTCTGAGTTGCTACCGCAAATCCACCAAAGATGACCGAGATTTTCTAGTTCTGTCAGATCTTCATTATATTTTATATAAGGAATAATATTTCTAAAATTGGATATTTTGTGCAAATGATCACAGGTAAATATTCTAAATGTACCATAGATATTTCTTTGATATGATAACTGCAGAACTTGTAATGAGTTTTTATGCACAATAAGTGACCATTTTTTCTCTTGTCTAATTCACTTGGTCAAGTTTTTATATACTTACCACTCTAACTGGAGAAATTTTTAGCTATTCACACATTGAAGAGGAGCAGTGGAAAGGTGCTAGAAGCAGCCCTTTCACAAGAAACTGAAGGGTAAATATGAATATGATGTTAGAAAAAGCTTAAAGCAAAAATGCATTATTAGATAATGGAAATATGACTAGAATTTAAATACCAGCACATTAAAACTGGCAATGTATCAAATTTCAAGTGTCATTTATATTTGCCATTGAGGAACCCGCAGTATCATGGAAGAAAAAACTGGGCGATTAACTTGTATCATACATAGATGATTGTGCCTAAACAAACACAGAAGATAATCACATATAATATATAATATATAATATATAATACTATATTCAAATGCTTTAACTTATGCTTTATTTCCCGTTATTTTATAATTATTTAAATGTTTTAATATTACATTTTATGTATTCTCTTATTATACAAATGGTAGTGCAATGTTGTAGCATTGGGCGGTATCATAGTTCTCAAATCATTCATCCATTAGAGAATATTACAATCACACTTTATTTTATTTTATTTTATTTTATTTTATTTTATTTTATTTTTAGAATCTGTATCTATATTATCTGCATCTCCACAGAATGTAACTTTTAAAAATTGTTCTTTCACTATCTGTGTTTGGGAAATTAATCATTCTCTCTACCATGGTCAAATTTGCAATCAATTATCATGTTGCTTTATTTTCATAAACACATTAATATTTCATGACATAACTATATACTGAACATTTTTATCTTTCACTTATCCATAAGTTTACACATTTCATACTCATTATATCCATTTAGCAAGACTATCAAAAGCACAAAAAATTGTGTCATTCTTTAAAAATTTGATAATGAAAGTCATTTCTTTGTATATTAATGAAAATCAAAATCTAAGAAATCATTACTGCTATGGTCAACTTTTCCACTGTCCTTTTCCAGTGTTTTTGAAATACTCTAGTCATACCTAGAACCAATTGGTGGTAGAACTTCATAAGACAGATATCACCCAAATGAGTGCAATTACTCATGGTGGTAAGGCTTCACCTTGAAACATGAAAAACATGCCCAAGCAAAATAATATTGCAATAAATAAATGATACCATGATGAATAGTATTTGAATTATTCTCACCTTTTAACTATATTACCAAGTAAGCACCTAATGGTCAATTTATATTCTGAGAGTAATTTTTGTAAAAAGATAAAATTGATTTTTTTTTTTTACTTACTCATTTTACTGCACCCCTCCTGGTCACCCCTCCAATAATCTTTCCCCCACCCCATTCTCCCCTAAACAGGTGGGGACCCCCTTGGTATTCCCCTACTCTGACATATCCTCTCCCACTGAGACCAGACAAGCAGCCCCCGCCCCCCACCATAAGAACATATCCCCCTTACAGGCAACAACTTTTGGAATAGCCCCAGTTGTTGGAATAGTTCCAGTTTTTCAAGACCCATATGAAGACCAAAGTGGACATCGGTTATATATGGCCAAGGTCCAGAACACTTATAAAGGTTCTTAAAGAAATAAATAGGCTTGGTATTGTGTATAATTACTTTCTATAATTAGAATATTTAATTCTTAAGGTTTTCTTGCTTCTTTTCATAAAATATCAGAAGCACTGACAAGTTTATGCTGAACTAATTATTAATGAGATCAAGAATGGAAGTGCCCTGGAAATTTCTTCTGATAAGAGGTTTTTGAAAGACTGGGTAGGGAATGATGATATTTCATTAAATTTGTATTCTTGACTGATTGAGGTTTGTTATGTATGACACACACCATCCATTTATGCCAATTCTACCTGGATCATCATCTGCCCCTCTCACCACAAGAAATTAAAGGAAAGATGAACAGATGCAAAAGCCAGGCTCAGAGCAACTGTTGCACCTTTACCCTAAATCCAAACAAAATACCCACCAATATCAACTAAACGTTTGCAAACCAACCTGGAGATATCACTAATAAAAGTCCATCACCACCAAAATACTTCACAGTCCTCTACTGGAACAAACAGCATACTTCCCATCCCTTGTGTATTTTAAATTTTAACTTAATTAAATTGAAATTCAAATTTTAATCAAAGTTAATTTGAAATTTATTCTTTTAATATTAAAATTCACATAATTTATTATGTTTTTCATTTTAGGCTAGCTATATATAAAATAGACACAAAACACTAGATATTGTTAGAAATTGTCAGTTCAGTTCATTAACCCATTTGATATTTAGAAGATTTGATTTTTTTTTTTTAGTGTTTAATTTCTCTATTTTAAAATATTCTCTAATTAGGTGTCAGATGCTTGGTTATAAAAGGCTTCCTGCGCCTTTTGGACTGTCTCCCTCACAGAGGCATTCACGTTCTATGTGATCCAGTTTCAGTCTCTGCAGTTTTCTCCTGCACTAGTGAAAATCTCTTCAGAATCTTCTCTACAATATTTACGTTTTGAACTCTTTTTCCTAGAGTTTCTTCTAGATGGTTCAATGTGTCAGAAAGAATAATGGTGGTTGTTGATATAGTTTCCGTTGTGCGTCTGTGTGTGTGTGTGTGTGTGTGTGTGCACGCGCACACACACACACACAAGTGGAACTGTGTGGATTAAGTTACTTTCTTATATGAGTTTTTCCCTTTTATCCAGAATCAGAAGATGTCTTCTATTCAGAGATATGATAATGGTAAGTTTCAATAATCTACTGTAGTTTGAAATTACATTAAGCCATAATTTATTTACTTTAGCTCACACCCCAAACATTCTAGTTTAACAATAGATAAAATATCAAGTATCTATTTTTTTGGCTTCTTGTCAGCTTATTTTGCCAAGTTTAATCAGACAGTATTACATAGCAGGTTGTTAATAATGGCAATGTAAGCCATTACAAGTCAAAAAATGGTCATGTATAATTTGTATGCATATATTTATTTTAAATACAGTACAAAGTATTTATTTTTACCATTTTGCTGTAAAAATAAGCAAGTTATAGCTAATTATGTCTTGAAATTTCTGCTATTTAAGACGACTAGAATAATATTAGATGAATTTTTTGAGATATGATACAATTATCAAAAATGAGTTTTGTGACTCTGTCTCTAATTGTTCTCAATGATAGTTTAAGTCTTTATCACACACACACACACACACACACACACACACACACACACACACACACACACACAGAGAGAGAGAAATATGAAACCATCACATAGGTCCAACAATTTTTTTTTTAATTTTTCAGAGTGGATATTAACACCTCTGTATATATAGAGAGAGTGTACAATCAAAAATAAAATTAAAAGTCTACAAGGGTTTATTTGTAGTTATTTATTTATTTATTTTTTATTTATTAATTTATTAATTTATTTTAAGCTCCAGATTTTATTCCCCATCCTGTCCTCCCTATAACTGTTCTCCAGCCCATAACTCCTCCCCTCCCCTCTGTCTCCATGAGGATATCTCCACCTGCCCAATCCCCACCCCTCTTGACCTCTAAACTCCCTGGGGCCTCCAGTCTCTTGAGGGTTAGGTACATCATCCCTGATTGAACCCAGACCCGGCAGTTCTCTACTGTATGTGTGTTGGGAGCCTCATATCAGCTGGTATATGTTGCCTGGTTTATTTTTAAGAAAATCAGTTAACTTTTTGTAACTTCTATAATAAATGTGTGTGTGTGTGTGTGTGTGTGTGTGTGTGTGTGTGTGTGTGTGTTAAGGCTATGGATTTAAACTTTAAATTTCCTCAGGCCTCAGTGCAGAGTTAAAATAGAGGCAATAAAAGCTTTTTCTACCTGATAGGTGATACTGGTTTACCTTGGGAAATAATCAAAAGATTATCACCCTTGAATTTTTAGGATAATATAAATTTAAATTCCTTGGTTATAGACTTTATACTTTTAAGCTGCTTCCCTTATAATCTAAAAAGATTTTCTCCTTATGGAAAATCTGGGTCATATTTAATGAATTACATCCCACATAATGAAGTCTTCAAAGAAAATCTTAAGTAAATCTCTGTAAGCATTGTGTTTGTCTAATTTCGATTAGCCATAAAAAGATGGAATAATGATTTTTAGTTATTTTTTTTGTAGGATAGCTCTTGTACATGGGCATTATTAGCATCAGTAGGAAAAATGAAGAACAATAAGCAGGAAGAGTAGAGATCACCTGAGGTCCAACACAGTATCGATGATGGAGTGACACTTTAAGTAGCTTCAGAATGAAAGTGTACATAATTCCAAAATTATTTCCTGTAATTGTACCCAAATTGGAAGTTGTTATAGAAACTTTAAGAGGAAAAAAAAGTAATGGATAACGTTTTTAATAAGGGTGATAACAAAAAATTTACTTTCTTATTTTTACCCTAATCCCTTAATTTTTACAGCTAAAGTTCTAATTCACTAAGTGTCTCTTCCATATTTTAGCTATATTTTTATAGTGAGTCAGGCACACCTTTCTTTCTGCCTGTGTGTTTTTGAAAAAGAGTGAAGTAATTCATGGTGCTGATGAATGGTGATGCAGGAAAAATGTGTGAAGAGACGAGAAAAGGAAACCATGATCAGAATATATTGTACAAAATATATTTCAATGAAAAAATATCAAATTACAGATAACATGAAGAATTGTTCTTTTCAGGACAAACTGACTTGAGACATTTGAGACAATAGTTAAATATGACTCTATCTACTTTCAACACTAGTTTCTCTAAGTCTCCATTCTCTCATGAGTTTTAATTATTTTCATGCTTTTAAAATCTGGCAATAATGTATTTGCATTGTTTTGTCTTTATAAATGTGTTCGAAAGCATGTTATAATGATTTTAAGGTACACAGTATTAACTTTTGGGCTTTGCAATGCCCACCCTTGGTCTGAATGGTGACATGAACTTGTATTTATTTAAAAAAAATGTTTAGTCCTTAAGCTAGGCTTGTTCATAACTAGCTCTTAACCTCAATTCTATAAGCCCAGCTTCCTCCACCTCTCAGAGGCAAATTCCCTGCCTGGCTCCTTCCCAGAGTTCTCTCTGCTGGATGCCACACCTTATGATCCTACCTTTTGGTAGAGTCCATAGTCTATTCATTTTAACCAGTCCATTGGTACCTAGGAAGGACAGATACACATCTTCCCACAGTGTACAAAAATATTATTCCAACAATGCAGAATAGAAGAAGCCATTACCGCTATGGGCTGTGCCTCGGGTAACCAAATGCTTACCTGGCATTAGTGAAGCCTTGGGTTCCATCCTGAACTCCACACATAAATTGGAAACTGCTTCTGTTACATTGTCAGTCCTAAAGGGGACATGCATTGTATAACTTCTATAGCTCAGGAAACATTCCAGAAGACGCAGAACAAGTATAAAATCTCAGTGATAGTTTAAAAACAATATTTCTGGCCACAACAGTCATTGCCATCTTGAATTCACAGAGCTGTGTTGCCTGCAGTGAGACTGAACAAAGAAGAGCCTGTCAATAGTCACTTATGGATGAGAGATAGATTTATGCAATTCTCTGTCTTTTGGAGGAACTATTAGTTATTTGTGGGTTGTTGGGGGAGAGAGAGATATCTTTTTTGTTTTGATCTCAAGGTTTAGCAGAGAACCCATTGTGTCCCAGTGGATAGTGCCACTATGCTGTTCATTTACCTTTTCCATTTTAAAGTCAGTGAGTCACAAAACAAAACCAAAACAATATAGATGTAGAAAAGTGACTTCTCTTTACCATATTAATATGGTGGTTCAGGATGGGAATAAGGTAAGAGAGGAAGATGGGTGTGAGAGTAATCATAATATATCCTATGGAATTATGGGTATAATTATGTAAGAATACATTTATTTAACTAAAAAAGAACATAAAAATTGGTTAACTTGTTTTTTGTTTGGGAGGAAGATATGTTTAGTTTTGTTTCTTAAATGATTTTACAGGAATATGTATCTGTAAAAGAATCTGTCTGAGAGCATTTACTTTAACAATAGCTGTCTCTAAGAGAAGACTGTTTTCTGTAATTTTCTGCTGCTTGCCCTAGATTTGCAGTACCAATCGCAATTCCCACACTTCCTTCCTGATCCTTTGTGGAGCTCTAGTGAGTAACAGCATCAAATGCTTGTTGTTCCACATAAACAGGCAGAATATGGTTCAAGGGATCTCCAAAAACCAGGACGCCACACTGATTCTACTGCTAAGCTCAAGGAGAAGCAAGCAAATCACATTTATACAGATCTGGACAAAGAAATGATGCTAACTGTAATTATGTCGTAAAGGCTGCATGCTACACGCGTTTGCAAAAAAAAAAAAAATTCCAATTAAAATTATACTATTGACATGGGTTAACCTAAGCATTCTAGAAAGAATTAGAAAAATACAAAGAATAAACTGTAATGAGACATATCATGAGTTGATTAGACAGTTAATATTTAAAAAAAAAAATCTTACCCAAAAATACACAAAAGAAAAGGGATAAAAAAAAATAAAGCCTTGCCTTCCTATGTTGACCTTGTATTTAATAAAGGCTCCTGAGTTTCAGAGTCCTGCTCAGTGAGCGACCCTGCACATTGATTAAGAGCACTTAGGGGTGTGTAACTAGTCTATTGCTCACTGCAAGAATCCCTAATTTGTCCCAAATTATCACAATTAAGGAAGAAGCTTTAATGCTTTTATCATTACACAAAAGCTACATTTTGTTTCATAGTTATTCTGCTTTGGCATTGTAAAATTAGATAGTTTCAGGGTATTTCTTCCCCTGAGAAAATGTAAAACTCGTAATTGGTCAACAGATGCAAGCTGTATTTACCATTTCACTCTCTTCTTGGTTTATTAGAGAATTCTAATTATGTCACAAAATTAACTTGTGAATGAAAATTAATATTTTCAGTTTACATATGGCATTAAAGCAATTAACATCCTCATTTTACTCTTTCAAAAATGACCACTTGAAAATAGAAAATGTGTTTCAAATTGAATATACTACAAAATAGTAAATGACATGAATATTTATCAGCACTTAAACACAGCTTTAGACATAAGTTTGAAACTAGAAAAAAGAATTTTGAAAGAGGCAAATATGTGTGTGTGCTTCTTTTCAAATATTTGATGAACTAAAATCACTTGTAAGTGTTTACACAATAATCAGAAGATAATTACAGGTGCAAAAATAGAGGCTTGATCCAACAGTAGATGGAACAGATGAAGAGACCCACAAGCATGCATCAGGTGGAGCTCCCAGAGACCTCTGCAAGAATCAGGGATATATTTGAGTGACCTGGATGGGTCAAGGACACTACAAGAAGACCTACAGTGTCCACAAATATTGCTCTGTTTATGGGGGATATGGCAGAGCAACTAACCACCAACCAAAGTACATGCACATGCTGGGCTTAGCCTGCCCCACACCACATATGTAGCAGATATACAGCTTGGGCTTTATGTGCGTTCCTAACAACTGGAGTAGAGGCTGTCACTGACTCTGTTGCTTGCCATTGTATCCCCTTCCCCTGACTGGTTGGGACTCAGAGGAGAGATGGTACCTAGACAAGTCCCAGTGAGGGGTGGTACCCTAAGTGGGGATAAAACTTCTGAGGATAAAGTGGGGATTGCATCTGGATATAATGTTAATAAAAATGAATACATTTTTATAAATACGTTCAACAATGCACAAACACTATTCATAAACTCTCAGTTAAAACAAAAGTCGCTGTACCACTTGCCATGTTCCTCCTGGGCCGCTCCTCTTCCAACCCAGGGCATTCCTCATGGCCAATGCTCTCCATCGATCTGCCTACCCCATGGTGACCTCCCTCCTTCTCCTCCTACTCAAAGTCATGTGAAAAATTCAAAGTGCATATTGTAATATTATTGCTATTAAATTTGGGGAGAGTATAAAGTATCTCTAAAATGATGTCTTAAGAATAAAAATTTTGGTTGCTCCAGTCAATTCTGTCCAGTTGAAGTAGATAGTTGCTAAATCTAACATCTGTGGAATGATATAGTGTTTGCTTAAATTGAGTCATTTGCAAATCTTTTTTTTTTTTACAATAGAACACAATACTTTTATTACTTGATAATAAGAAAATTGAATTATATTTATAAGATTAAATAATGTTGGGAGCTTTCATTTTAAGTTAATTTCAAACACATATGACTCTTCATTGATAATTATTTGAAATTAATTCACTATTTCCTGAGAAAATGAAGAAATTGTAAAAATCATAATTTAATTAAAGTATTTTAAAAATGAATTAATTAAAAATAAAAAGTAGTTATTTTATATTACTGGATGATAAGAAATTATCTTTCAACCGGGCGTGGTGGCACATGTCTTTAATCATAGCACTTGGGAGGCAGAGGCAGGCAGATTTCTGAGTTCTAGGTCAGCCTGGTCTAGAAAGTGAGTTTCAGGACAGCCAGAGTTATACAGAGAAACCCAATCTCGGAAAAAAAAAAAAAAAAAAAAAAAAAAAAAAAAAAAAAAAAAAAAAAAAAAAAAAAAAAAAAAAAAAAAAAGAAAGAAAGAGAGAGAGAGAGAGAGACAGAGAAAGAAAGAAAGAAAGAAAGAAAGAAAGAAAGAAAGAAAGAAAGAAAGAAAGAAATTATCTTCCTTAAATCATGATAGAGATGAATTTATTGTGTAAGTAAAAGATGTTATTAAAATTTTTTTGGACATTATTTCTGAATGACATGAAAGTTATATAACATATATTTTTATATGCTGAATCACCTGTCCATTCTTTTTATTTGCTAAGTCTCTAGAACCACATGGTAGATTTTAAATATAACACATGTTCAGTAATGTATACATTCTCAGATGTACTTTTATTCAATTCTAAGCTAAAAGATTTCAAAGAAATATAGTGCTCCAGTACCTTTAAATCATTCCCTATTTCACAAGGCAATTTGAAAGCATTGAAGCATTTTGTAAGGGCTTCAAAGTGCTCAATGTTTAGGGATTATAAAGAGTTATTTAACTTTATTGCAGTATTTTAGATTTATTAGTATCATTCTGAAAGGAGGATTTTAATGCCATATAAATCTATCGTCTAAACTGGTGAAAATGTATTTAATCAATGTAAGTGCTGAATATAGACACATCCTGAGTCATAAAGAATAAAGACATGGAGAGAAAACATCATAGGCAAATCTAGGAGCAGGGTTCTATGAGCTGTAATGAAGTTAGGAATTATAAACATACAATAACATTGAAAAATACATGTGTATACAAATTAAAATAGCTAGATGAATAGTCCTTAAAATAAAGTAAAATATTTTTCATGTCAATTGAAAAAAAAAAAAAAATAAGTGCTAGTTGAAAGTACAAGCCAAAAATCACATGTCTGAAATTAACCAAGGGTAAATTTTAATAAAAATAAAAGGGAAAATATACAGCTTTATAAAATAGTGGATATAAGGCTAACAATACTCAAAATTTGCAACATCATATAGTAACATCATATAGTAAAATTTTTAAGTAAGGATTCTTCCCAGTACCTCATCTTATTATAAAAATATTTCAGAAAAATTATTTATCAAACTTGAAAAAAATTAGATAATATTTCTTGTTCTAAGCCACTATATTTTGGGTTATTATATCAGTTCCAAACTATAGAAATGTGAACTGATAGATGATGTACACAACTGTGCTTCAAATGAAACAACTTGCTTTTATATGAAAGAAAGAATTGAAGTAAATGAAGTAAAGTGTATAAATTGGAAGCTGGCCAAAGCAAACACGAAACAAACAGTTAAGAGAATTGTTTCAACAATGAAGACATTAGGTATAAATGAAGTTATACTTAAGAGAAAGTCATGAATCTGAATTCTGGTGTTAGGAAACACACTATTAGTTTGAATTCATCCCTAAAATGAATTATTAGGTACAAATATATGATTAAAATAACATTATTGGTGAAAAATAAATAACTATAATAGTGACACATTAAAATATAATAAATACGAATATCAACATTCATTACTACTTAAGATTAACAAAAAGGTATATAAAGAAATTATCTTATATAAAGAAATATAACTAAGTTCTTTAAATGTCAGGAAGAGGAAACATTTCAATAATGCTACAAAGATGAAAGCCTCAATCAATATTGTCTGTCTTGTCAAAATTTTAATCAAATGTTGTTTTGTTAAAATAGTTTTATTTGTTGTATTTTACGTTTACAAATGGTTGTTACATGTATGTTTGAAAACTGAATGCCTGGTGTCTGTGGGTGTCAGAAGAAGGCCTCAAATCCTCTGCAGTTGTAGAACACCATGTGGGTGCTTAGACCTGAAATGGAGTCTTAAGGTAAAAACAAAATGGGCTCTATCTACTTTGCAATCTTTCCAAATTCTATATCGTACCTCAGAAAATAGTGCTAATTCCAAAAAAATATGTTATTTACATTAAAGTAGTCAAACTACATTCTATACTAAACAGGTTAGCTTCAGTAGAGACAATATTTTGTGGGAAATTAGAGAGAGAGAGAGAGAGAGAGAGAGAGAGAGATTACAATATGCTAGTTCAACCGAAGACCATGCTTATGAGTTCCACTGCTTTCTTAATGTTTTCATGTATATGTTTTAATTACAAAACTGACACCTTCTTAAAGGTTTTCTTTGTTATTATTGTTGCTTTGTTTTTAAAACTTATTTTCTTGACACTTTGTCTCTCAAATAAGTAGCCCATTGCAGTTCTGGAAATCAGTATGTACACCAGGCTTACCTAAACTCACAAAATACTCCTGTCTCTGCCTCTCAAGTTCTGGACTAAAGGCAGGCAACACCATGCGTGGCCCAATTTTACGCTTTATTCTTTAGAAAACAATGAGAAAAAAATAAAACATTAGTGAAAATTAATGTGACAAACAGATGTATTAAAATACACATTTGATAAAGTTTCAATAATTTCCTTGCATTTATTAAATAATAAATAGCAAGTTACTGTTAAGGCATGACATTTTAAAATAATACTCTAGAAAAGTTTTAATGTGGAAAAAACAAATTATAAATTAAAAAAATACATATTTGTCTTAAATAAATATTGCCCATGTAGTTAAACATGTTTTGCTTTTTGTTTGTTGGTTTGTTTGTTTATTAGTTCGTTTGGTTGGTTGGTTTTGGTTTTTCAAGGCAGGGTTTCTCTGTATAGCCCTGGCTGTCCTGGAACTCACTCTGTAAACAAGGCTGTCCTTGAACTCAGAAACCCACCTGCCTCTGCCTCCCAAGTGCTGGGATTAAAGGCATGTGCCACAATTGTCCCTGCCAAACATGTATTTTTTGACAGGAAAGTAAATATGAAAATCTTTGTTAGTGAGCTTTCTGATAGTTTTATACATTTATGATAGAAATGAAATAAAAACTCTTCATCTTGTTGTACTTTATGTTAATCATTTAAGTAAGGAGGAGTGGATTCCTATATCCTGAGTTGGCAATACTTCTTATAAAATTAAGTTATTTTATTTACATTCCAGATATTTTTCCCTGCTTCCTGGCTTCCTCTCCCAGAATTCTTCATCTCCTACCCCCTCCCCTTTGTCTCTGAGAGGATGTTTCCCAAATACCCCGCAACTCCCCTCACACCCACACCTACACCCACAGCCACTTCAAACACATTCACCCAAGCATGCCCCTTTCCTGGGGTACAAGTCTCTATAGGATTAGGCACATCCTCTCAGACTGAGTCCAGACCAGGCAGTCCTTTACTACATATTTGTCTTGGGCCATGAACCAGGTCATGTGTGATCTTTGGTTGGTGGCTATGTGTATGGTAACTCTGAGGGGTCTGGTTAGTTGATACTGTTGTTCTTCCCTTGAGGTTGCAATCCCTTTCAGCTCCTTCAATCCTTCCCCTAACTCTTCCGTATGTATGCCAAACCCCAGTCCAATGGTTGTCTATAAGTATCTGCATCTGTCTCAGTCAGCTGTTAGTAGATCTTTTCAGAAGACAGCCATGCTATGCTCCTGTCTGCAAGCACATCATGGATTCAGTAATAGTTCCAGGGTTTGGTGCCTGCACATGGGATGGATCCCAAGTTGGACCACTCAGTGGATAGACTTTCCTTCCATTGCTGCTCCTTTTCTTTCTCTGCATTTCCTTTAGACAGGAACAATTCTGGGCCAAAAAGTTTAAATTTCTGTGAGTGGTCCCATCCCTCCACTGGGGGCCTGCCTGTCTCCTGGAGGCAGTCTCTTCAGGTTCTATCTCAAAACTGCTGAGAATTTCAGCTAACATCATCCCCATTGAGTCTTGGGAGCCTCTAACATTCCAGGTCTCTGGGACTATCTAGTGGTTCTTCTTCCCCCACACACCCCTCCTGCTGTAGAATTCCATTCATTCACTTGGCCCTTTGGGCTTCTCTCCTGTCTCCTCCCATACCTGATCCTAACCTACTTTTTCCCTCCTCCTCTCCTCTCTCACCCAGTTCCCTCCCTTCCTCTGCCTCCCTTGATTATTTTGTTCCCCTTCTAAGTGGGACTGAAGCATCCACACTCTTGTCTTCCTTCCTATTAGGCTTCATACAATCTGTGAGTTGTATTATGGGTATTCTGAAATTTTTGGCTAATATCCACTTATCAGTGAGTACATACCATGCATGTCCTTTGGGGCCAGGGTTATCTCACTCAGGATAATACTTTCCAGTTCCATGCATTTGCCTTCAAAATTTATGGTATTTTAAAGCTGCAGATGTTATTGATGAGAAAAGATAGCCTTTCCTGCATTTCTCTAACCACAAGCAAAGCAAATGCCCAGGGTTTTATTTTCCCAAAAGGAGCAAAACCTACATGAAGCCGAGTAAGCACAAAACCATGCTTTGCTTCAGCAGTCTTTCTTTCCCTTTATCTGTTCAGACTGGTTGTTTATTACTCAGCTACAAACCTTAATTATCTTCTTCATTATTCCTGACTTGGACATTTTAATCCATGTATCCCTTTAATAGTTACATCTGTTTTCACCATAACAGTAATGACAATAAAACTCCTCTTGGTGATATCATAGATTACATACAGTTTATTGTTTTCTTTACCTACTATGGTCACACTATGCATATGTTTTGAGTATGACATATGAACATAAATTAACTAGTGGATATTGTAGTATTCTTAAATCTGTATTATATCTCTCTTTCTTTCTTACTTTCTTTTCCTTCCTTCTTTCCTTCCTTCCTTCCTTCCTTCCTTCCTTCCTTCCTTCCTTCCTTTCTTCCTTCCTTATCTATGTAAGCATACAAAACATGCCCACAAAACATTAACAAAATATTTCTATAATGTCTTAAATAAGGGAAATAATTTATAAAAGCACTTACTATAATTTAATATTTAATGTTAAATTGTAAAGTAAAGCTGAACTATGAATGTAACCAACATCATGCAGATCTGAGAGATCATTTCATATCATAACCTACTGTGGAGGTTTTGTCCAGACCTGCATAGCAGGTGTGGAGGTTCTGCCCTGATGAACATAGCAGGTGTTGTTGAATCAGCTTTTTTTACTATCACGGCACTTGGTAAAATTTCTCCACCTGAGTTGAGAGTTCTGTTTTGGCTTGATAAGAGAGACCTGTGCTGAGAAATGGAAACCTATGCCATTGTCTGCTAGCATGAGGTTATTTATGCCATCAGTTACATCTAGGGACTGGGCTTATGGTTTTTACCTTTATAAACCTGCTGCTTTGCAATAAAGTTGAGTGTTGATCAGAACTTTGTCTTGCCTCCATCCTTCGCTTGTCCCATCCCTGTCTCTGTCCCTGTGCTTTAATTCCCTGACCCCCATTTGAGGTACCTATCTTGACTGGTAGTCATGGGTCAACTACAAAATACCATAACATTTCTATAAAGAGAAAGACTGAAAGACCCCTGAAGAGGGAAGACTCTCACTCAAGTCTCGGGATGACATGAATCCCCAAGAATTCACAAAAGACCATCCTTGCTGCAATCACACAAGGTTTATTGACAGAAACCAGCACACTGGGGACAACTTGTATCCAGTGCAGTGGTAGATGAGTTTGACCCCGAGTAGCTGGGAGAAGGGGAGAGACCTGTGCTGAGAAATGGAAGAAAACACAACCTAAGGGGGTAGGGAGGGCATTATTGGAAAATACTGAAAATACCAGTGAAAAAATCACAAGGGGTAACTAAAAATCACAAGGGGTAACTAAAAATCACAAGGGGAAACTCCCTGCTTCTCAAGATTGTTCTCAAGATTTTAATCTAACTTTTGTGGTCAGCCAGTTCCTGGAAAGGGATCACTGAACCAGCTTTTGTAATTATCTGTTTTGTGGTTAGTCAATTTCCTGGAACAGAGTCACTGAACTGGCTAACCTACATTCTTGACTCTACTCTGCTTGCTAGGGGGTCTAGATTTTTCCTGGTCTTTCAAGACCATCAATGATACAGAAGATGTAAATACCATTTCATAAGAATGATGCAGTCCTGGAGCACTTGAGAAAATCTCAAAATCAGAAACAACTAAAAATCAATAGAAAGAACAGTGTGTGAGTTGTTTATTTTGGGGTAAATAAGTTTATTTGGGGGTAGAAAGAAGGAATTCAGCAAGAAACACACTGTATTTTAAGCAAGAAACACACTGGATCTTAGAACTACACAGAAAAATTTGAAGTCTTAAGCTGTATATTACTGTCTGGAGTTCATACTGCAGTCTAGAAACTATTGCAACTTTGGATGTTCCAATCCAATGACCATATTTCGTTCTGATGGCATTTCGCCATCTCTGTAGACAGACCAGAACTCAAAGTTGTAAGTATGAATAAGAAAGATACGATGTGTAGCCCCTCCCCCCAAGCCTGAGAGGTCAGACCTGCTCCTCTGGAGGCAGGCCACAGGAAACCACCCACAGAGTGGTTCTCCAGCTCAGGCTGGCTTCCTTTGTTGTGCTGAATACCTTTGTGTTCCTCCCTGATTCTGCTACCTGCCACACCCACATCCTGCTTCCATCTGAGACATTCCCCATGCTTGAGATTTTGGGCTACACTCCTGCCATCTGCCGACTGAATCCAGGTGCCTGCACAGAACTGACTGTGGGAGGGGCCTACCCTCTTATTACTCAAAAAAGATTCCTAAGTAAAATCAGAGATGCTTTCATCAGGAAATCATCTTAGCATCTTCATTTCTCTACCACCTAGTCTCTTGTTACAGCCCCAGTTCACCTCCCAGGGGAACCCATTCCATACTGTGGGTACTGTGGCAGACCCCAAAAACAATGAACAAGTTTGGTAAAGAGAAAGTGTCCAATCATGACAAATGAAGAAATTAAAACCATGAGCATTGTATTAGTCAGGGTTTTACTGCTGTGAACAGACACCATGACCAAGGCAAGTCTTATAAAAAACATTTAATTGGGGCTGGCTTACAGGTTCAGAGGTTCAGTCAAGATACAATTTACTAAACACATGAAACTCAAGAAGGAAGATCAAAATGTGGACATGTCACCCCTTCCTAGAATTAAGAACAAAGCACACATTGAAGGAGCTACAGAGATCATGTGTGAAGCTGAATCCAAAGGATGGACCCAATGACTGCAGCTGCCAGGGATCCATCCCACAAGCAGCCACCAAACATAGACACTATAGCATATGCCAGCAAGATGGTGCTGAAAGGGCCCTGATATAGCTATCTCGTGGGAGACTGTACCAGTGCCTGGCAAACATGGAGGTGGATGTTCACAGTCAGCTATTAGATGGAACACAGGGTTCCCAAGGAAGGAGCTAGAGAAAGTACCCAAGGAGCTGAAGGGGTCTTCAACCCTATAGGTGGAAGATTAACATGAACTAACTACTACCCCCTGAGCTCATGTCTCTAGCTGCATATATAGAAGAGGATGGCCTAGTTGGCCATCATTGGGAAGAGAGGCCCCTTGGTCATGCAAACTTTATATGCCCCAGTACAGGGGAATGCCAGGGCCAAGATGTGGGAGGGGATGGGTAGGGTAGCAGGGCTGGGAGGAGGGAGGGTATAGGGAAATTTCTGGATAACACTTGAAATGTAAATGAAGAAAATATCTAATAAAAGTTGGAAAAAAAAACAGTGGGAGCATGGCAGTAACTAGGCAGGCATGGTGCAGGCAGAGCTGAGCTGAGACTTCTATGTCTTCATCCAAAGGCTGCTAGTGGAAGACTGACTTCCAGGCAACTGGTGGAGAGTCTTAAGCCCACACCCACAGTGACACAACTACTCCAACCAGGTCATACCTATTCCAACAAGGCCACACCTCCAAATGGTGCCACTCCCTGGTCCAAGAATATACAAACCATCACAAGCATGTAGTATCACACAGAAGAAAGTCTTATATATATATATATATATATATATATATATATATATATATATATATATATATTGAGCAGGGTAGCTCTAACAGGAATGTTATTGTCAGGGACCACAATGACACCCACAGTTGGGACCTGAGAGTTCACGATCAAATAATATAAATTCTTAGTCAAATAAGGTGTAACATTATGCATTTATATTGAGTGGCATGAAGATTGCAATGAAGCACACACTAATTTTGATACCCAGCCCACCTTGCACACATTGTAAAATCCATAAGATTATAGTATTTACTGTCATAAATCTTTAAAATATATTTGAGAATGTCTGTGGCAGCCAGTATTTGCTTTGCTTGGAAAAACTGCCCCTGAATTCCATAAACTAAACTGCCCTTACTCTGACTTAATCTAACCTGCCAAGGACCAGCCTTGCCTTTGAAAGACCCACAATGTGAGTACTCCCCCATGTTCTGACTCAGGAGAGGCGACACCCCAAATCACTCACAAGATATTGCCTTGATGCAAATTGCAAGAAGACTTTTATTTCAAGAGCACTCTCTGGCCCACATTCATACACCATGCAGAGATAGAAGACAGTGGTGCCTCAGTAGTTGGGTAAGGGGGTATTTAAAGGAAGGAACCACAACTCAAGGGGGTGAGGAAGGCGTTGTTGGAAAATACCAAAAATACCAGTTAAGAGTCAGGAAGAAGTGGAAAGTCAAGACAGTTTTCTATGAGCTTCTAACAATAGCATATTTGCATAGTATGTTCCATTCAAAGGTCAGGGTGGGTCAGGGTGACTTTCTTTGAATGAATGGAAGAATGTTGCTATCTGTTTTATGATTAGCATGCCTTGGAGCATTGAGTCACAAAGGTCACATTCTCAAGCCTGGGCCTAAATCCCTAGTTTTTATGTTTCACTTTTTCACCTTGGGGAGTGGTTCTGAGAAAAGGGGTGTCTGGGAGTGGCAAAAAAAATTGACATGAAATCAAATCATGGACATAACCTGATGGCCTGTGTTCTGCTTGCTATTCTAAAAGATCTCTCTGTCCATTTCCAGTTTACTCATCTCTCTCTCTCTCTCTCTCTCTCTCTGTTTCTCTCTCTGTCTCTCTCTCTCTCTGTCTCTCTCTCTCTGTCTCTCTCTCTCTCTCTGTATATGTGTGTGTGTGTGTGTGTGTGTGTTTGTGTGTGTGCCTATTCAACTGTCTGTTTCTGTCTGTGTTTTTGTCTTTGTCCTTTCTCCAAGCAGCTCACTTTTTCAATACTAAATATTATTTTCTGGATAGCTCATCTCCTGCAGGTCTTTATTTTACTTATCAGTCTAGTCATTTACTCCAGTTTTTTTTTTTTTTTTTAATTGTCTTATGAATTTCCACCCTTTGATTCCAGCCCTTAAGAAACTACAAGCATACTTTTTCTTTCTTTACATTGCAAAAGAATTCAGAGATCTGTCTTTGTTAAGAAGATAAACTAATTGGGTGGGTCCCTGCTCTGAAATTACCATTTCTAGCACCTCAGAGCCAACTTCTCTGTGTCTCAGACTGACCTTGAACTCAGGAATCTGCCTGCCTTTGTATCTTTCTGATAGGCTGGCTACCTTTGTTTCTATAGATTCATAAAGCCCCACATAATTTATATTACACCTTTATAATTTGCATGGTTGAGGAATTATATATTTTCAAACTCATGTATCTAGAGCTCTTTCCCATAGCCTCAAGAGCTGTTCTGAAGGTTCCAGTGTTTGCCATTTTGCTGAGACATAGTCACAAATCCAACTTCTGCTGTCTCTAATTCTCATAGAGTCATTAATGTTAACAAGGAGGACATACCCTGGAGGAATGTGAAAATGTGTACATTATTACATAAACAGACTTATGCCCACAGCAGTCATCTACCCTTGTAGAGGCTCACAATGGGGTCCTGTCCCAGGGGCAGGAACTGTGAGACCCCAACTGAAAATCAAAAATGTTTCTCAGGTCTGAAGTGTGAAGAACTTAAAAAACTTCCCAGATCCCTAGAAATAGAGACAGCGAAGAAGCCCTTTGTTCTCCTACTTGGCATCCTGAGAAGCAGATGACCACTGGGTGACCTGCCCAGGTACCTGAAAGGACCAGGGATGTTTGCTAAAGATAGCCTGTAACTCTGACATTAAAGATAAACTGAAAATCATCATCCCCTTAAGATGTTTGCTCAACTTCCCCATTTCTTGTGGAATGTTTGCCAAGGATAGCCTATGACCCCACCAGAGACAAGCTATAAATCCTTTACAAGCTCCTCCATCTCCTGTGAAATGTTTATCAAAGACAGCTTTGCCAGAGAAGAGCTGTAATTTGTCATCCCCATTCTAATGACTCAGCCTCCCCCTTTTTTGCAGTTTCTTCCCTTAAATATCCCCTCCCAGCTACTTGGGACACCAAAGTCTACTTCTTGACTTTGGGCCCTGAGAGCTCTTGAAATAAAAAATCCTCTTGCTGTTTGCATCAAGACCATTTCTCGTGAGTGATTTGGGATGTCCCTTCTCCTGAGTCAGAACGTGGGGGAGTCCTCACATTGGGGGTCTTTTAGAACCATGTTACTCTGTTCCCTTCAGGGACATATTGGACTCAGCACTGACTTGACTCTTTTTTTTTTTTTTTCAGTATTTTTTTTATTTACATTTAAAATGTTATCCCCTTTCCCGGTTTCGCTCCCTACTGGAAACACCCTATCACATCCTCCCTCCCCCTGCTTCTATGAGGGTGTTCTTCCACCCACCCACCCATTCCAGCCTCCCCATCCTCAATTCCCCTACACTGGGGCATCAGTTGAGCCTTCATAGGACCAAGGACCTCTCCTTCCATTAATGCATGACAAGGCCATCCTCTGCTACATATGTAGCTGGAGCCATGTGTACTCCTTTTTGATGGCTTAGCCTCTGGGAGTTCTGGGAGGGAGGGTCTGGTTGGTGATATTATTGTTCTTCCTATGGGGGACTTGATTCTTTAATGAGGTATTAAATATTTACTTTCATGCATTTATTTACAAGAACTTTTCTTGCTGGCATCCTAAATTTGTAACGTGAAAATAATGCACTTGGTACATTTATTTTCTGGACATTAGATTATTTAAATTCTTAAAAATTGGTTTTGTCTTCTAAAAATTATTGTTACACTGTTAGAACTTTGTTTTATATTCTATAAATTAAGGTTATATTCTGACATCACTCTTTAAAAACATACTTTATTTTAATATTGCAAAACATCTTTTAAAAATCCTTAAATATATAAAGCTATAGGACAATATAAATTTTATGAAATATTTCATTACAATGTCTTTATTAATATGTTATGGTTACAATTAAAGAAGAAATTTTAATGATGCCAATAATGGATATAATAACAAAAGAATTTCAGTTTTAAAATGGGGGGCAGGGAAGAACCTGAGCTGGTATTGGGCGAAGAAAATGGACTAAAACCCTGAGGGCCAGCAGAAAGAATGGAAACAGGCAATCTCGGGAGGTAGGAGGTTGAGGGAACTCTCCAGTATGCACCAGAGACCTGGAAGGTGAGAGACTCTCAGGACTCAAAGTGAGTGACCTTAGATGAAATGCCAACAATAGGGAGAGGGAACTTATAAAGCCCACCTCTAGCAGGAAGACAGGGCATCAAGTGAGGGAGGGGATTGCCATCCCACAGTCAAAACTCTGACCCATAATTGTTCTTGTCTGAGAGAACTACAAGAATGGAAATGGAGAGGAACCTGAGGAAAAGAAGGTCCAGTGACAGGCCCAAAGTGGGATCAGGCTCAAGAGGAGGTCTGAAGGCCTGACACTATTACTGATGCTATGCAGTGCTCACAAAAATGGACCTAGCATGACTACCCCCGAAAGACTCAACAAGCAGTTCAAAGAATCAGATGCAGATATTTGCACCCATCCAATGGATGAAAGCTGCTGACGCCTGTTGCTGAATTAGGGAAAAGCTGGAAGAAGCTGAGGAGGAGGGCGATCCTTTAAGAGGACCAGCAGTCTCAACTAACCTGGTCCCAGAGATCTCACAAAACTGGACCACCAACCAAGCAGCATATGCCAGCTGATATGTGGTCCCCAACACACAGACAGTAGAAGACTGCTAGGTCTAGAGAAGTTGCACTTAAGTCAGAGAAGTTGCACTTAACTCTCAAGAGAGTGGAGGCCTCAGGGAGTTTAGAGGTCAGGTGAGGTGGATGGTGGTGTGTGGGGACATTCTTGTGGAGTCAGGGGTTGGAGAGGATGTATGGGATGTCAAATAGTCAGGCAGACAGTGCCAGGGTGGGAGGGAATAAAATCTGGAGTGTAAAAATAAAATTAATGAATTAATTAATTAATTTTAAAATAAAGAAAGGATAACTGAAAATAATTACATAAGAACCTAAAAAATATGCAACTATTGAGTAATGCAATATAATGTCAAATATACATTCCTGTGATTTTTTTAATGTGTTGTAGCTTTGCTTTTCTTTTTCTTTTCATTAATTCAGCTATGACGCTCTATAAATTATGGTAATGATACCAGGAGTAAAAACTAAGTAATTTTTAATTAAATAAATTTAGAAGTTTGCAATATTCAAAGGGTTAATAATCATTGACTCTTGAAATCTATGCCTTCCTTCTTTTCAGTTAGTCTGAGAACCAGCTTCCCCCACCTTTCATCCCAATTTGGTGACTGTGTTCTGTCCTCACAGTGCCTTCAGCTTATACCTAATCATATGGAAATTGTTATGTTCCATAATGATATACTATATAAAGGTAAAAACTTCCTAGTCTCTTTATGGAGTATATTTATGAGTCAAAAAGTTCTATTTTTCATTGAATCTGTAGGTTGCTTTAGGCAAGATGGTCATTTTTACTATATTGACCCTGCCAATACATGAGCATGAGAGATCTTTCCATATTCTGAGGTGTTCTTTTATTTCTTTCTTCAGAGACTTGAAGTTCTTGTCATACAGATCTTTTACTTTTTGGTTAGAGTCACTCCAAAATACATTGTATATTGTATTGTTTATATTGTGAAGGGTATCATCCTTATAATTTCTTTCTCAGCCCATTTATCCTTTAGGTATAGGAAGGCTACTGATTTGTTTGAGTTAATTTTATATCCAAACACTTTGCTGAAGTTGTTTTATCAGGTTTAAGAGTGAAGGGCCCGGATATAGCGGTCTCGGGGGAAAACATACCAATCCCTGGCAAACATGGAGGCGGAAGCTCACGGTCAGCTTTTAGATGGAACACAGGGTTCCCAAGGAAGAAGGAGCTAGAGAAAGTACCCAAGGAGCTAAAGGGGTCTTCAACCCTATAGGTGGAAGAATAACCATGAACTAACTAGTACCCCCTGGGCTTTGTTGGGTGTAATTTTAGGAAGCATGCTGTCCCCTGCCTGGTCTTCTTGCGTGGTGCCCAGGTCTCTCACAACAGGACAGTGATCATGCCTCAGGTGGCTCCACTTCCATCCCTTAGGTTTGTCTTGAGAAATGCTGAGCAACCATTGGAATTCCACAGACCGTCCATCCGGTGGCTGGCTTTGCTGACCAAAGACTGCCCTGGTCTCACGCAGCTCCACGCTAGCTCTCCCAGTTCTCTTGTTGCTCTCCTGGTGCCACAATGGCAGCTTCACCCAGCTCCCTTTAGCCCTATGGAAGGAAAACACTGGAGACTTTTATATTTGAAAAGTGACCAGATAACTCAAAGGCTGGGCAAAGACTATCTTGCTCCATTCTCCCTGGCCTTTGCAGTTGCCTGAGGGTGTTACCAACTATAAGCGCCCCAAGAGACCTACCTGACTGTGGCGTCCTCTCTGGCTGATCCTTTCCTTCTCTTCCTGTCTTTCAAGGAAAACTGTCCTCCATATCTTCACCCAGCTATTGATTTCTGCTGTGCTCATTAGTCAACCATCACTTAGGGAAACTCCCCCTATATTATTTAGTCTCAGGTTTATGTTTCAAATTAGAGCAAAAACAAAACACACAAAAAAAAAAAAACCAAAAACCAAAACAAAAACAACAACAACAACAAAAAAGCAAAACAGATAAAGATTGCTTAACTCAGCAATACCACGTAGGTCTTGCTAGCCCCCAAACCATTCTGAGATCTGCTGAATGTGGCATTTAATATGTTTAAATTTATCATGACAGATATAGACTCCGAAATTCTAACAGTGATGACATCTGTCCCATAGTCACCAAGAAAAAATGGGCACAATAACAAAGGACACGACCTCGACTGTGAAACTATAAACACTGGGCATAACTGCTCCTATGCATGTCCTGATGCCATGGCCTAGCCTGAAGTGTGGACAAACAGTATATCCAGAGGATTAGTTGCCACACATTGCTTAAGGCAAAGTGAGGTCAGTCTCTCCCATGTTCCTCTCTCTTCCAGAGAAAAAAAGCCTCATCTTCCGAGGCTGATGTCCAAAGACTGCCTCTGCCTTCATTTCACAGAAACCACCGGAACTTGGGACAACACTCTCTAGGCAAGAAAATATGGGCTAATCTCTGTCACACATGGGCTGTTTACATTATAATTTATCCTCCTTAGATCTCTGATTATATTGTAGGTTAATCTAATTGTAGCTTTATATCCAGAAAACAACAGGCAACTAGTTCCTTACCTGAAGGTAGTCCACCTTTAGGTTACCTGTTAGTTCATTAGTCAATTCATTAGTTAAACTAAACTAAAGGTTTTAACTAATGAATTGTGGCCCAGGACAGCCAGGACTACACAGAGAAGCCATGTCTCGATAAAAAACAAAAAACAAAAACAAAAAACAAAAACAAACAAACAAACAACAACAACAAAACTAAAGGTTTATTACTAAAAAGGCCAAACATGTTTTCCTTGCTTACAGGCTTTACATTAAATGATGCTTTCAGTAATCAACTGTCTGTGTCTCATAATGAATAATTAAATTTAAAAAGTGTAAAATTTAAAATTTACCTAAGGTCTGAGGATAAAATGAGGGTCTAGGAAAATGTGGGAGATTGGCAGATGCAAGTGATGAAGGTTAGAGGGTATAAAGAAAAAAAAAAAAAAAACTTGGATGATAATGGGAAAGTGATTTAATGTGTATGAGAAGAATGAAAAAAATGCTTCAGATGGGAAATGTCTGAAGTCTGTAAAAGCAAGTTATAAGTACTTAAGAGTCTAAAAGATGTTTATAATTAGAGGGACTAAGAAGTGTTTTAAGGTATATAAATGGAAGTTATAGAATTGTAAAAAGATGATTTAACAGGTAATATTCCCTGCCCCCATTCTATATTATTTTTAATATTGTTAAATGACAATGTTATTTTAACATTGATCAATGGAGTTCTGATAAAATGGAATGCAGACTGCTTACAATTCAGTCAAAAATTCAAGATTTTAAAATTTCCTTTGGGTGTCTTCTGAATATAGTCTTAGGTGCTTCTCCACTTGCTAAAATTATCTCTGTTCAATCTGTATATCTATCACCCTGGACTAAGAAAAAAAGAATGTTCTGTGTCTTTTAACCCAAATATATAGCTTTTACTAGGTCTCGGAGGCATGAATCTATTCCTGTTGTCTTATAGACATCTGTTAACTGCTTTTTTCTAAAACATGGATTTCAACACAATGGTAACACTAAGGCACATGCACATCCGTTTGTAAACTAAAATTCACATAAAATTCTTGATGTGGGATCCAGAGTATGAAAAAGTGTATGGCCACCCTTCAGGTATATACCTGTCCCACAGATGAAGACTGACTGTGGGGGACAAGAGATGCACTTTTGTGCTACATGGGGCTGTGAAACATTACCTCCCTAGGTTCCCAAAAGGTATAACTATATTCAGTTACAGAATGTTGAAATCCCGTTTAAAAAAAAAAGAAAAAAAAAGTAAAAAAATCAAAATCAACCCCATTTAAATTAAGATAAAAACGGTATAAATAATGTATGGAATAAAGAAAGATTTGCAGACTTTGCCTTTACATGTCTAGTAAATATGTTAGGATGATGTTCACTATCCAGAGATTCCAGGTCACCAATAACAGGTTCTTAGATGCTATTGGTCCTAACAAGGTGTTAAGCACTCTTTAGGAGTTCCCTTTACTATTTAGTACCTCAAAAGGCATTTGCATTGCTTCTGGCTTAGGACTAACTCCCTATTATCAGCCCTTTCATCCTCAGTGAAACTTCTGACTTTTGCTTACTTATACATCTATTGCCTCAAGTATACTATTATTCTGAAGAGGGAGGATAAGAAAACGTAGGACTTCTACACCAATCCCAGATGGCCAGGACAGCTCCAGTACTAGTCCCCCTCTTAGTAGGCATGGGCATAGCAGGGTCTGCCACAATGTGCACGTATCAAAATTTTAAAGAAGATCAACATTTTAAATACTTAAATTAAAAAAAAAATGATCACAACCTGTCAGAATTAAACACAAAAAAAGCAACAACAAAGAATCATTTAATCTCTTCTCTTGATTCAGCTGAAGTTATATTACAAAATAGAAGAGGGCTTGACCTTCTCTTCATGCAATAAGCTTGTTTACATATTGCTCTGGGTGAACAATGCTGTTTCTATGCAATCATTCAGGTATAATTAAAGAAAGACTAAACTTAATCAAATAAAAAATCGGGGGCGGGGCCAGGGAGGCGACAAAAGGCCAACAAAGGCTGGTATAAAAGTGTGTTTAGCTGTTCTCCCTGGCTAACCTCATTGATAACAGCTCTAATGGGTCCCTCGTGTGTTCTCCTATTAATTTTGATTTGGGGGCTGTAGCTTCTTTTATCAAGAAATGCATTACAGCTGCCTAGCTCATGGTTCTTCAGATCCAATATAATTTCCCACTGTAGGAGAAAAATTTAAGTCAATGATTTGACTTATCCACAACTTAAAGGGGAACTGTTGAGGCCTGCCCCTCTAGCAAAGCTGTTGCCATTTTACTCTGTGCCTGCTGGCTATTTCATATTGTTCTTGCAATGTGCCTGTCAGCTGTTGATACAGAAAAATAACTTGACTCAGAGCAAGGTCATGCTGAGCACATACCCTGTTATGTTCTTTCTGTTATGAGGTTTGTTAAACTCAAGAAATTTCACAAATATAAGCTTCACTTTAAACCTATCTAATTAAAGGTCAATATCAACTGTTATGTCTAAACTGGTTTCGTTCAGGGATGACCCCTGCACCGCACTTTCTGTACCCACATATGAGCTCATTGTGGGTTTTGTGGTTTCAGCCACTGTAAGCTGGCCCTGAGAAATTCCAGTATGTACGGGCTTTCATCTCTTGAGCCTACACTGTTGACCCAGTTAATCTGTCTTGGGGTGTGCATTCAGTAAACTATACCTGTTTAATTGAGATCAGTGTTTGTATATTTTTTGTAGTGACTCCTGAACCATTACACTCTCGGTTCTACCTCTGTAGCAGAGCAACTTCTCTTTGAATTCTAATATCATATTCTCACTCTATCTCTATAGAAGGTCACCAACAAGCCTCTTACCTCCAGTCTGATAATATCTTCAGTAGATTACACAGATCTTCTCTTGCAACATTCCTTCCCACGTATCCTATTACTACAGCACCCAACTCCAGCAGAAATCTTCTGTGAGTCAGACAGCCAATTCTGACATTGAAGTAAGTAGGCCAGGGGAAAAGGTAGGGAACCTTCAGGTCTTCACTCACCCTCCACTTGTTCATACCCATCTCTAATGTAGCTCTTTTAGTGTCCTCTTCTCACTCTGTCAACACTCCCAATGAACTAAGAAGATCCTACTGGATTACCCTGCTGTCCTCCCTCTTGTGCTCCCACTTGATTTCATCCCCATTACAAAGTATTAATTTCCAATACTTAAAGGGACATATTATCTGGAACTCCAGTGGACACACCTATCATAATCCTAGCAGAATTTTCTACCAGGAAACACACAACCATAATTCTACTAAGAATTAGAGAATAAAACAGAACCCAAGAAACAAAATACCCACCCAAGAAAGACAAAATTAAATATTTGCTCCTAGAATTATAACCACATTAAACCTAGATACCCAGATGCCAATAACTAACACTCAGGAAACTGTGTCTCTACTGAGCTCATCAATGCAGCCCCAGCAGGCTGTATGGTAGCCTTCAGAGATGTGAAACAAGTCCTTAATGAGGAAATAAATCCCTAAAGAAATCTATGAAAAGCCAAACCATGGAAGGAAATGAATAAAACAGTTCAAGACCCAAAAGTAGAAATGGAATCAGCAAAGAAAACCTTAACTGAGGGATATGTAGAAAGGAAACGTTAAGAAACCTGAACAGGCACCTCAGAGGCAAGCCTCACCGAAGAATGACAAGAGTCACAGGAGAGAATGTCAGATACAAATATATGATAGGAAAAAAAAAATCAAGGATAGTCAAGGAAAATATTTAATATTAAGAATTTCTAGAACAAAAAAAATCAAGGAAATATGAGACACTATTAAAAAAAACAAATCAATAAATAATAGAAATAGAGGAAAGAGAAGACATTCAGTTGAAAGGCATAGAAAAGTATTTGGACAAATCATAGAAGAAAATTTCCAAACTTAAAGAAGGAGATATCTTTCAAGGTCCAAAGGAATTAGGAACACCAGATAGACCAGACCAGAGAAAGAATTCTTCTTGGAATATAATAATCAAAACACTGAAGGGACAGAAGGTCTAGTCTATCTGGTAATACTAATTCAAGTCAAAAGATGGGAACTACACCATAGACATCATAAATATGAAATACCAGAAATTAACAAAAGTAACAAACACTGCTCATTGCTTACTCTCCACATTAATGAACTCAATTTGCAATTAAAAAATGAATCAATAGAAGTCTACCAGAGTAGACGTGAAAACAAGATCCACCCTCTGTTGCATCCAAGAAACACCTCTTAACATCTAGTATAAACTTCACCTCAGGGTAAAAGCATGGAAAAAGATATTCCAGTTAAATGGACCTAAGAAATGAGCTTGCGCAGCCTTTTTAATATTTGAAAAAAAATAGCCTTAACCATATTTAACCAGATGAGATAGGGAAGGATGATACATACTTATCAAAGTAAAAGTCAACCAACTGGACGTTGCAATTCTCAAAACCTAGTCACCAAACATTAAGAGCAACCATGTTTATAAAAGAAACCCTACTATGGTTCATAGCACACGGTATATATTGACACTTATACACCGATATTGGGGACTTCAATATCCTATTTTCAAAGAGGCAGCTCACTTAGACAACAAAGAAACAGAGAAATTTTGAGGTTATGAACAAGTGAACATAGTAGGTATTTACAGAACATTTTATCCAAATGAAAATGAATTAATCTTCTTTGTACTTCACTGAAATTTCTACAAAATTGACCACAATGGATTAAACTGGATATTAACAATAACATAAAGCTTAAAATGTAATCAATTCATTTCTGAATAAAAAAATGTGTCAAGGAAGAAATTAAAATACTTTCTCGAATTGACTAAAAATGAATGCACAACATAACCAAATTTATGGGGCATGATGAAGATATGTCTAAGAGGTAAGTCTATATCTAAGTGACTAAACTAAAAAAGAAAATACTGGCGAGGACTCCTACTAGTAACCTAACCTGAGCACATTGCCAACTGGCTGGCCACAGCAGATGATGGACTGATGGAGCTGAGAAAGCCAGAAGCTGCTGAGAACACTGCCTACCAGCTCTCCTGCTCTGGGAACACCACCTACCTACCAGCAGTGCCTGCTGTGCTCCTCCAGCCTCCTCAGTGAGGCCCTCCATGCTACACTTGGTCAGCCCAACCCGGAAATAGCCTCTGTCATCCTGAATGATACTTTCTTTCTGCCCTACCCCAGAAAAAAATGTGGAATTTAATAGTTGGATTAAGGTAAAGGAAATAAAAGTAAAAAACTTCACAGAGAGAGAGAGAGAGAGAGAGAGAGAGAGAGAGAGAGAGAGAGAGAAAGAAAACAAAAAAATGTTAAGAACCAAAAAAAGAGCTGATTTTTTTGAGACAGTTAATAAGATTGACCAACCCTTATCCAAGTTAACCAAAAAAGCAACGAATGAATATTCAAATTAATAAAATTAGAATTGAAATGATGGACACTTTATTAGATATGGAAGAAATCTACAGAATCAAGGGAAAACAAGAGAAAGCCCTAGTGAAATATAAGCAGCCATTAAAAGTTTTTTCTGTCAAAAAAAAATCTCAGGGCCAAATGGTTTTGTTACAGAAATTTAACAGAAGTTCACACTAAGGTTAATGGCAGCGCACCACAAATTATTTCATAATATACAAACAAAAGGAACATTGCCCAATTCCTTTTATGATGACACAGTTTTCATGATACCCATACCACATAAAGACAAAACAAAGAAAAAGAATTACAGACCAATTTTGTTTGAGAGAATGCATGCTAAAATTCTCAATAAAATACTTGTGAACTAAAGCCAACAACAGGTCAAAACAGTCATCTGCAGTGATAACAGGCTTCATCTTAGAGATGTAGCAGTCATTGAACATATGTAGTAAATGTAATCTACCATGTAAATAAACTGAAAGGAAACACACACACACACACACACACACACACACACACAGTTATCTCATTAAATGAAGAAGAGGCCTGGGACAAAATATAATACTTTTTCATAACTAAAGTCCTTGCCATATTAAGGATTGTGGGATATACCTCAATGTAATAAAGGCAGTTTACAGAAAGCCCATAACTAATATTAGCTTGAATGGAGAGAATCAAAGCAATGCCTCTGAAATCAGGAAGAAGATGAGGTTTTCCACTCTCTCCATTTCTATTCCACAGAGTATTTGAAGACTTTTAGCTAGAGCAGTAGGCAACTGAAGAAGATCAATGGGATACAAATTGGAAAGGAAGAATCCAAAGTACTTTCACTGGCATTTGATATGATAGTATACATATATGACCCTAAAAATTGTACTACAAAAATCCTAAAGTGCAGAAATGCTTTCATCAAAATGGCTGGATACAAAAGTAACTCACAAAAATCAGTTACTTTCCTACAGACAAATGGCAAATGGATTGAAAAATAAAATAGAAGAACAACATGGTTTACAAATATACTCTTGTAGTAACCCTAACCAAGCATCTAAAATACTTCTCATAACAACTTTTATATATTTGAGAAGGTAATTGAAGATCTCAAAATTTGAAAAGATCTCCCATGTCCATAGATTGGTAGTTTTGCTGGAAGGAATCTACAGATTCAATGCAATTTCCATTAACATTGTAGCACAATTCTTGACAGATATTGAAAGGACAAATTTCAATTTCATATAGAAACACAAAATACTCAGGGTAGAAAAATATATCATGATTAATAAAATAACTGGGAGGTGTCACTATTCTGTATTTCAAGTTGTACTAAGTTGCTGTAGGAAATTAAAACAATATTAACATAACTGCAACATTGATCAATGGAATCAAATTGAATTATCAGACATAAATCCATCTATCTATAGACACCTGATGTTTGATAAAGAAGCCTGAAATACACAACAGGAGAAAGATAGTATTATCTACAAATGTTGCTGACCAACTGGATGGATTCATGTAGAAAAATCCAAACAAATACATATTTATTACTCTGCACAAAACTCAGCTCCAAGTGATTCAAAGGCCACCACACCACATAAGGGTAGACACTGAAGTGATAGACAAGAAAGAGGGTAATAACCTTAAACTCACTGGTAAGAAAAGATTTTTCTAATACAGCCACTCACACAAATAATTAGTAAATGGCTCTCACAAAACTGAAAAGCTTTTGTATTGCAAAGAATAGCGACATTTGGACAAACAGTGACCTCCAGAATGGTATTCTTAGTAACCACGTATCTGATGCAATGCTAATATCCAAAATGAAAAGCCTCGAAGATATGGGCACTGGGGAAAAATTCCTGAATAGAACAGCAATGGCTTGTGCTGTAAGAGCGAGAATTGACAAATGGGACCTCATAAAGTTGCAAAGCTTCTGTAAGGCAAAAGATACTGTCAACAAGACAAAAGGGCCACCAACAGATTGGGAAAGGATCTTTAC